>JAPMOB010212665.1:0-53339 GCA_029875015.1 Lepomis gibbosus | reverse complement strand
GTCTGTAGGTGTCATACGCTTGGACAGATAAAGATGAGCAAGCTTGTTACACTGTGACATTGATTACATACCACCACACCACAATGGTTTATTTATTTTTAACTTTATTATTATTTAGTTAATCGATATGGCTAAGTGGTCATATGCTGTTATTGTGATATGTTAACAAAACTGTCTCATGGTGAGAAATAATCCCTCTGTTGAACTCTGCAGTGTGATCACACCATGTTTTCTGACCTGTCTTTTACAAACAATGAGACCTCCAGTATTAGCTATTAACAGAATTTAAGTGTATATCATTGAAGGGCTATACCCACATGCAAATATTGCATAATCCCAAACTAGACATATTTAAACATAAGTTGTCATACATGCTACATGCAAGCTGGTCTGTATCTTTCAGTGCTGTCAGAGCTCAGCTGGATAAAGCTTGTGTAAATTCCTGTTGTGAAAGCCTGCGTGTATAGACATGTGCAGTGGGATGATAAGAGAATAGAGTCAACTGTTTGTGTTGCTTTGTTGCACACTTGCATCCAAAGACCTGCTGTGACTTTAGAAGACAGCTATGGGCCACCCTTCTGTATGTGGGCTGCACAGCACTCACTAAATGGTTAGTTCAGAGTTTACCACCTTTTAAAAATGTATTCTTATAGAACCATGACCAGTGTATGTCACATTTTGTAAGCAAAAATGTAATTTAAAAAATTGAATTAAAAAAAAATTAAACCTGACGATTTGCACAATGTGAAGAAACCCGGAGGGTTGGAACACAGATTAGCATGTGGGCATGACAGAATTAAAAAAAAAATGTAATTCAGATTTGGCAAACCAAAATCTTCAAAAAAAACACCCTTAATTCCATAATCTTACATAAAGTAGGAGTCAGAAACCTTCCAACATTGATTTAAATGCAGCTTAACTCGTGTAAATTGTAGTTGTCAGTTTAATAATGAGTCATTATATTTTCTCTTTGACAAATCATTTTAATTGTTTCTATGGAACGAACTGAGAATTGTTTTCTGTAAGGGTAGTCTTAAGAGTCTTGTACTTCAGTTAAACTGCATTGCATTTTTAAAAAACTATGGGGGGGAGGCATTTTTACTGTTCAATGTTAAACATTCAAACATACTGTTAACTGTGTACAGTAAATCTGAGATCATACTGCCCAGCCCCTGTAGCCTCTGTGGATGCCACTGCCACATACAGGTGGGGAAATTAAACATGGTTGACTGAGTGGGTTTGAAAAACAAGGAAACCAGAGCCAAGTGGGAGCAAAGGGACACAACAGGAGAAAGTAGATGGAAAGCAGAGGAAATTCCCTGTGATAACTGATCTCTTAAAGATGCTTCCCAGCCCAAAAAAAGATGGCACAACTGCCTGCAGCATGAAGAAATGGATTGCAGTGAAACTGCTGACCTCCTCCTCCACGGTTAGGAGGCAGTGAAGAATGCTTGTGATGACAGTGTGGATCTCCTCTGCACAGAGACTTTTCACTCTGAGATTTAACTTACTGTATTTACTGTAGCTCCTGACAGCTACTACTAAGTCTCTCTCTGTATTCATCTCTCTCTTACTCTCACTTATGTGCCCCCTAAAACCTCTGTAGTAATTCTGTAGTGCAAATTTCCCATAAAGCTAAATGAAAACACCAGTGAAGAAGTGAAGTATTTCAGAATTCTTCTTTCATAAACATGCAATTACATCTTTTTCAGTGGTCAAATCAGCATAGATTCAGACTTTTTCTGTTCTGTTATTATAGGTCTGTGTGTGTTAGTGTGTATTTGTCTGCCCTGGAGGTTGCAGCCTTGGCTCTGCTGCGCTCCACTGAGTCTGCCAGGAGATCTCATGGACGCCTCAGTGGAGCGGACTCTTAAAAACACTGTTTACCCAAGGAGATTTATTTAAAGTTACAGAGCGGCACAAAGTCTCACTCTAGATACTGTGTGTGTGTGTGTGTGTGTATTACTCGTGGTATTTACACATGCTGGTCTCCATTCAGACGTTTTGAAACCAAAATGTCCAAGTGGTGAATTGTCAATAGTGTGCCCAATTCCTTTTTGCTATACAGCTGAACTACAAGTTCTCATTATCTCCTAGATTTTCCCCAGTGACAGTGATCTTGTCATGGGTGAACTTTCCCTCTGTGATCTGATAGAAGATGAACAAACAATTGAGGCTGTCTTTATATCTTGGTAGTCCGCAGCAAGGTGTCATTGTTCATGATTTTTTGATATGGATATTTAGGTTCCCCAGTAGAATGACATTTATGTTTTTGCAGCACCCCTGACCTTTCCTTTTGTGATACCATCAGGTCAAACTTTCCACCCAAGAAATCTGTAAATCTGATAGGCAGATTGCCATTAAATGTACAGGGCACATTCACACTCCCCAGAGGATACGTCAATTAAATTTCAACGGCCATGTGACTTTTTTTTTCTCAGTGTGCTGCATGGTCCACTTGTTCTTGTACTGCTGTGTTGTCACTGTCATAAATAGTGGGACCTCTAGTAGCTACTAGCAAGACTTTTAGACTTTTAGCGTTATTTCAGGTTTAACTACTGTTTTCAGACCTTTTAACTTAATTGGTCAGAGCCTGTTCTTTGCAGTGGGGCTGTCAAGTTCTGAAAAAAAGAAAAACCTTGTTATGTTGGATGGCCCTGTGTTCTTGGCTACAATGCATTTGGCATAAGATATTATCTCTGACATTCTGCGAGTAGATAATTGCTTTCCCCTACAATAAGAGGCTGTTTGATGGATAGCAAAAGATGAATGAACTGAAGAGGTCTTAGGAAAACATTGACTAGTTGAAACAGCTGGCTGGTACTAGGCTTGTTAAACAATGTAACCATTCTCTTACATCATGCAAATAACTTGTGCATACATACTAAAGCATTATAAAACCAGGAAAACCTGGCATGTGAGTGACTGTACATGTATATGTGAGTGCATATAACTCTTTAATGTTGTTTGCCAGTCATCAATCTGGCATGTATGTTTTTAGTCAAATCTGACTTTCTTCTGTGTTTTTTTTTCATAGTACATCAAGATCCCAGCTCCCACAGCAGAGTCACCTTCTGCTCTCCGTGTGTTCTCCTTCTACTTATCCAGCGACAGCAAAGACCAGCCTCAAGCCAGCTTCGATTGCATCCATCAATATGTTTCATGGTATGGAGTTAATCATTGAAAACTTATAATGATGTCCAACTTCCCTGCCTCATTGAAGAGTCTGTCTCTAAGGTTCAGGGAAAACTATCTAGAAATCTTTTTTTCCCCAAAATATATCAGCAAAAGACTTTGGCAAACATTTACAGCAAAAAAAATAATTGTAGCATAATTACCTAAGGTTCCACATCCATCAGTCACAACTGTTTGTGTTTGACCTGATCTACTGTTACCTCTCAAATTTTTCATTGGTGATAAGTCTTTCAGTCCTCAGCTCTCATTTCTCGGAGGGCCTAGTGAAGGACATTTAGCTCACTGCTTGCTGTACACAGGATGGGGTAATTGTAATTTCCTGTGTATTTCTGGGCTGACCCTCTCATTACTGAGACCTGTGATGCCTTGTTTATGGAGTGGATATGCTTGGAAACTGAAGGTTATGCTCTGTTGCTGCCTCCTGCTGCCAGATGGCTAACTGTGGCCTGAACTCAAACTCGTTCTGGTTCCAGTCAGCTGCAGCAGCCAAGAGAAACAGCTTAACAGCGTGAGGGCAAGATACTGCTCTCTCTGCCCCCACATTTGTTTTGATATACAGAGGATAAATGGTCGGTGGTCACGTATATATAATTGTGTTGCGAAAATGGGATCAGGGGAAAAGACTACTATTTTCAAAATATGAAAAAAATAAATTTGGCATCACAGTAAATCCTTGATTTTTTTACAGCATGAATGTATTAAAACTTTTTACTTTTGTCCAAGATGATCCTTATTTCGCAAGTGTGCTGGCTGGAGCCAGGCTAATCCTGCTGGTTTTCCACATGCTCTATCCTGCTTTGAACCAGGATATCTGGCTTTCTCACATGTAGCGGGCTGCAGAGCTATATCTGGCCTATGACATAATATACAGTAACCATAGACCCGTCTTAGCCAGCTCCCACCACAAAGCCACTTTATGCTGCATTGAGCCCATGTTGGTATGCAGCTCTGAGTTAGCATATAGCACCATATGTCTTTACAGTGTTGACTGTACAGCCAGCAGAAAGCTCTGTGGTTCAATGGCTCTGTGTTTTTGTTTTCAGTGACGGCCGCGAGCAGCTGGAAGGTCAAGGCATCATCCAGGACAAGATCACAGTGTGTGCCACCGACGACTCCTACCAGATGACCCGTGAGAGGATGTCTCAGGTGGAGAAAGACATCTGGAGCCGTTCTGCCATTGAGATCAAACCTGGAGCCACACATCCAAGTAAGAATAGACTAGAGGTCCCTGTGGAGCAAAAACAGAGGATCAGTGGATGATACATGAGCAGATTTTCACAGGGAAAGACCAGACAGCTTTAAACTCGGAGAGGCATCACTGAGTTGAATTTAGATACAATGCTTATGTATAAAAACAAAAATAGAAATATAATAGTGCCTAGAAAAGTAACAAGAATATTTAACTCATATGAGCAAATATTGCTGTATTTAAGCTGAAAACCAATTATTTTCCTTATTTGATGTATAACGAAACCAGATGTGCAGACAGCATGTAAGTAGTTTTTTTTTTTGTTTTGTTTTTTTAGCAAACAACTTAATTCTCCTGCAGTGTAGTGCCACACACTTGTGCAGTAATGGCTCACTGATTGCAAACAAATCACAAGCCTTTGATAAAAATTACCCAGAGATTTGTCACAAAACTGAAAGGCATGCGTACATTTACAGGTGGTACATTTTTTGCGACGTGTGCTAGAGATGTGTGTTTTCTCAAATCTTAATCATCATCAAGATAACCTACAGCGTACTAATCATATCAAAAGAGACATGGACTGGCAAGCTACGTTCTTTTCTCTTTTTTCTCTTCTCCAACCTTTGCTGTGGTTATGCAATATTGTTTCTTGGCATGATTGTAGACGCCCGTGTCAGCACTGGAGCTCCAGGAAAGCTAAAACTCTGAGTGGTTTAGACCAAATTTAGACTGTGGATTGTGTAACATCAGGACTTCAGGTGAAGATGACCTTGCAACATATATGCCCATAGGGAATCATTTAATAACTGCACTCTATATTCAGCCTCAGGAGCTGCTCATCAACGCAATTCAATTTATCAGGCATGCACATGCATCTGACACTCCTCCTTACACCATAATTGTTACATCATTCTGTGTATTTGCGTAACGATTAATGGCTGCTAGTGGATCGATGATATAAATGCAGAGAAGGCAGATAGCCTTCTTTTCCTGTACCTCTGCCACACTCTGACCTTCAAAGCACAGATTAACCTGTAATGGGATTAGCACAGACTGATAGCTTTCACTGCTCTATCATGCCCTATCTGTTAGCAGCAGAGATGTAAGCAATGATCAATGGGGTGTTTACATCTGAAGACAAATAGCTACAGGTAGGCCACCATAGAGTTAAAGGTTGGTGAAAGATATTTTATTGGATGTTTCCCCATTGCTCAACCAATTGTCAAGGTAAGAGATGCACATTGAATAGGTAAAAGCAGTGGTGGGGTTGAAAAATGTAGCTTATTTTGACTCCTGGCTGTCACATCTCTTGTTTCCCTGCCTGCATAAAAATGTAAAAATCTTTTTTACATTTTTAAATGCAAGACACATTTCAGTGAATTCCTGTTGAAACTGAGTTCTATTGAGCTTGAAAGATTTTAAAATGAATAGCAACAAATATTTAACACAGTTTGTTCATATACAGATTTTTGTTTCGGGGCAGTGCAAATACAATAACTGTATGACCAAGTAGGGCTGGGCGATATTTATCGATAATTATCAGAATCATCATCAAAGTTTAAAGGCAAATTTTTCCCCCCGAATGAAAATTGAAGAGCCAGATGGTTAATTGTGTGGATAAGCTATATACTATATGAACAGAATGTGACAATCACTTGCCAAACAGGGGATCACTTCACATATCTTAGGTAGAACAAAACAATTGATAAAATCTTTTTTTCAAAAAATATGATTATTAACTCTTTTTTCAGTCCCTTTTCCATAACAAAATAAACATCTTAGAAAAATGAGGTGCTAATTTGTTTGTGATTCTAATTAATTAAATCAAATATTTATTGACAACATATTGAACATTTGTTATATTTTTATTGAGGAAAATTATATTGTGATAATTATCATTAATGTTTTATTGCCCAGCCCTATGACCAAGTATGACTTATTCAAGAATCTTGATCTTTCTATTTACTTTTTTGCATTCAGGCAAATGTGTCAAGGTCCACAAGAGACCAGCTCCTCTGTCTGCCTCAGACAGCAGCTTCTATAAGCAGTCTACCAACAATCGGAGGAACAGCAGTATGGCCACGCCGACCCAGAAGTCCTTGAGGGAGCGTATCATCCACTTGCTAGCTCTCAAACCCTACAGGAAACCAGAGCTGCTGCTTTGGCTGGAAAGAGAAAGAGCCACCCCCAAGGACAAGGCCGAGCTGGGTGCCATCCTGGAGGAGGTATGCATAAATAATGTCAAGGTTCCTATGTAGTATGGAAAAGTATGGAATTTGATTGAATATATATGTATAAAAATATATTTGTGTTTCTAGGCTATTAACCATACTTCTGAATTTCTAAAAATACATTGATCATACAAACAGAGTGTGATTCATGGCATTTGGAGCAGCAGCCATAATGTTTACCACTGTATAAGAGAGCGCGGGCCAGAGCGGACTTGATGTCACCAAAAGCAAGGCTAGAAGTGTAAAAATTACTGAATGCACACTCTTACGCAAAGCTGCCTCTACGTCTGCAGGTCACCTCCCAACAGCTTTATGCTGCAGTCCAGTCAAAGTTGGAGGTTAACTTCCGACCTTTTCAGGTGTATGACGCCAAATGTAAATAAAAAAACATGTCTGACCGTGACAGACTGATGTTTCTTGTGCACACACAATTGAACTCTCAGCAGTGCTCTTGGTGTAGAAAAGAGCCATTTTAATGAATATGAGTGATATAACGATACGTTAGACGTTAACTATGTTCATGTTTAGTTACATTTGTCTGTAAAGATAACTCAATGTTGTATATTTCCTAACATTTATATTTTGTAAATTTAATACCAAGGGCAAGGCTGAGAGTTCAATTGTGTGTGCACAACAAACCTCAGATATGTTTGACAGTTGAATGTCATCCAGTTTTCTGCATAGGAGTGTAGACTCAATGGTCAAAAAAATTATTTCTATGAGCTACAGTACCTAGCTACAATCTTCTGGCAATTATTTGGCAACATCATAGCATACATAGTCAGAATGTTGGATTTTAAAACCATTTATTTACATATTGAAAATCTAGCTATTTGTAGGAGACTCAGGTGTTAAATATGGTCTGAAAAACCTACAGAGAAATCTGGAAATTTGATTTTGGACAATTATGAATTTTTAAACTGGAAAATGTTTAGGGACCGTGTAATGTATTTGTGTGTATGCAAGCATGCACACGCATACAAATACTACTACTTGCGTATACACACCCTGAACGTGTGACATCATGCACAAATGATTTGTACTCGGGTTTTGCAAATTTATATCGTAAACACTCTTGTGCATTTAAAAAACAACAACAATGTGGACACTGTTGCTTGTGTGTGTGCACAAGCCAATTTGACCTAAACATTTGCACACTGCCTAGGCATAAGAACACACTTTACGTGCACATACATATACACACATTTATGTCTGGTAGGTGTCCTGGGGGTGAAAACCTGCTGTATATAAACCGCACTGTTGCATCGAGCAATTAACACAATGTAAAATGTAACACCATCCAGTTAGCAAACATACAGTTGCATTCTAAAAGAAACTAGGGGCCAGCTATGCTTTAATTCAACTTGTAATCTAATTTAGAAATGTTTACTTTGAGACTTTCCTGTATACATTTTTGAGTAATTCCTAAATGATGTTTGTCTTTTAGTACTGTCATCATTGGCGTGCGTGCGTGCGTGCGTGCGTGCGTGCGTGCGTGCGTGCGTGCGTGCGGTTTTTGTATCCATGCATGTGTGTAATTAGGTCGATGCTGTAATTGTCTCTGCAGAGACTGTGTTTGCAGTGGGGCGGGGCCGCTCTGTCAGGAGGCCCCAGAAAGACCGATGCCCTCCTTGAAAGGCAGTCTGTCGAGATTAGAGAGGAGGTTAAAGCCCGAGACTCCCAGTTTTAGGAACAGAATCACAGAAACGAGTTTGCTTTGCTTTGCTTTTCAGGAAACTGGATGTGCCACTTTCAGCATGCCCAGGAGTCCAGTTAGTGACAGTGTTACTATTTGACTGATTTATTACAGATAATATTGGTTTGGACTTTACATTTAAAAAGACACAACTGTAATTTCTATAATTGCAGTGCTCAATTTATCCTCATAACACAAGTCTGGAACCAGCCCAAACGTTATAGTCAACAAAATAAAAGCTGGGATATAATAGGTGTGGATTTTATTGTATATGAAATCAAGCAAGGGATTTATCATATTGCAAAATAATATTTTTACCTTATTTTGATGAATGACTGTGGAGCTTTATAGTGAGCTTTGGCTGTGTTAAGCAACAAAGCTTTAAAAACTCACTGTACGCTTCCTCCTCTGAACCAAACAGCAGACACACACAGGTGGCAGCTATGACTGGATTTTTGATTCTGATAGATCCTATGTCATTGGTCATAAGTCCCAGGCATTGAAAATACTTTAATGGCAGTTTATGGTAATATCATGTGGTATATGTTGTATTTTAGGTGGCAAAGGTGAATCCCAAAGACAGCAGCTACCTGCTGAGGGATGACTTCTACAAGCACGTACAGAGGGACTGGCCAGGCTACAGCGAGGAGGAGAGGCAGCTGATCAGCAGGCTGCTGGCCAGGTGGGTCAGACACACAAGCTCAACTCACAAGTCAGGATGCTATCTCTGCTATTACAGCAAACTTAAAACTAAATCTACCTCAGCCTATTTCTCTGTGACTTGGGGCGTTCATACAAGTTCTTAACTTTTTAATGTGTGTGGGTGGGGGGTTATGGGTTTGGTTTTTATGTCAACAAATTACATGATTGTTTCTCCCAGCTCCAGGCAGGCAGTGGCTCCAATAGATATCTGTCATCTTTTCCTCTCTCTTCTATATCTGCTTCTCTCAGTCCCACACCTGCTGGTGCTGATCAACACTCTGAAACAGAGCTTGCTTGTAACAGCTACCCTAAGAATCTGTTTCATTTTCATTCTTAACTTAATTAGCTCTCCTGTAAATCCACTTAACTCTGCAGCAACGCCAGTTAGAATTTAATGTTTCTAAACTCCACTTTGGGAATATGTTTTTAGTCTCATCTGCAAATTGCCTTGTTTTTTTCTTCCCGTCTAACAGGAAGTTGCAACCGCACATCAGCCACCAATCACAGAACCTTCAAGCAAATGGGTCGATGCCGAAGACCATAGAGGATACGACGCTACATAGCAGCACAGTGAAAAATCCTGCAGTGGTAAATGATCATATTGTTTTTCAATATGAGCTCTGAACATGTGTGAAAGTTACTAATCTGTTTTTAACCTGATGCTTCTTTATTATAGTATGTGTATTGTATGTTTTCTACATATGTTGCTATTTTACATACTGTATATGTAAAATTGCATATTTTATACATTGTCTTAGGTTTTTAATGATTGCTGACTTTTACATTGCACAGGTGAGGTCAGTTTAAGGAAAGGTTGTGAATGGTATTTTGTATGTAGTTTTACAGAAATATTAGTGCTTGATTTCTCTCTTTTTCTACTTCCTTTCCCAGAAACGTCCTGTGCCTTTTGACTCACTGGAAAGGCTAGCTGTTAAGAAACAAAAATCTGCGGACCAGAGGTTGCAACAGCAGTCCGCAGTAAACAGACTCTTAAACAATAAAGGACATGACATTGTAGCTCCTACCCTCAACCCTAGTTTCCACACAAAGACTGAGTTTCAAAGGACAAGTAACCAAAATGGCTTACCAGAGGGCAACAATGGCTTTCCTCTAATGCACAAACTGTCTATGACCTCTGATGCACCTGTCACAGAGAGCAGAGAACAAGAACCCAAAGTAAGAAGCCACCAGCCACCACAAGGTGACTCTGACTGTGCTCACCAGCAGCTCGCCAACAGCCAACACAGGAAGAAAAAATCTAAAAAGCATAAAGACAAGAACCGGGAGAGGTTAAAAGACAACATGGGCAGCGAATGCTTAGCGACAAGTCCTGATCTCAAGCAGAAACCGGACAAACTTGACAGTAAGTATCTTTTTATGTAGATTTTATTCTGCAGTTCTCTTATGCTGTTTGATCACATCATGACCACACTTTATAGTTGATGATAAACTTTTACATTCTTTTGTGAGTCATTTTGATTTCCATGTGACTTCAAGAGAGTTTGGAGATATCACTTTATTGCTTCTCTGACCATTTTTGTTTGAGTATTACATCTATTATATGGCTGTGGCCCCATCTCCAAAACACTGTTGAACTGCAGTTTCTCCTGGTTGAACTGGTGACCAGTGGTAATTGTGTGTGTGAAGTCTCTCTGAGAGACTGTCCGACAGCCCCCAGTGCATTTATACAGTATTATCTTGTAAGCCTATCTGTGCTGGCTCCCTTAAACTCACTCTCTGGAGTCCTCAGTGTGTTATGTGGCTGATGGACTCAACAACAGCTCGAGCAGTGCTGCAGGTCTCTAAGCTGACATGTCTCCTGATACCCACAAGCTCTTAGTTAGTTTGCACAGGCAGGCAGGTGCAAACGCACGCACGCACGCACGCACGCACGCACACACACACACACACACACACACACACACATTTGTTACTCTATTCCCGTGAGGACATCTCATTGACATAATGCATTCCCTAGCCCCTTACCTTAACCATCACAATTACATGCCTAACCTTTATCCTTACCCTAACACTAGCCTTAACTGTACCCCTATTGTAACCTAAACGTTTAAACTAAGTCTTAAGCCTCAAAAAGCAGTCTCTACCCACGTGGACCTCAATTTTTGTCCCCACAGTGACACAAGTCCTCATGGGTTAGTGTGCATCCAGGTTAAATTCCCTCCCGGGATATAAACACACACACACACACACACACACTTTGCAAAACAAAAACCCATTGCTTAACATTCAGACAATGACAAAGTGTCACAACTGTATTGACTCAAGTCGAGCTAATGTCCTTTTCTTTATCTGGTGCGTTTATTCCAGATCCTGACATCACAAATAATGTGGCCTCTGAGGAGAAGCCGGATTATGTGCTGTGAGTGTGAACATGTTTTAAAATCATTTAAGTTATATTGGCTGTTAAAATGTGCCATTAGAAGAAGAACTGGGGTTAAACGTGCACACATAACAATCCTTTTCAGCTATCAGAACTTACATTGGTTGGTCTTTTAACAAGATAGAAGACAGACATTGCTTTTTTTTCTTTGTAATTATTCCAGTTGTTTAGAACTGGTTCTGCTGAAACATGGTGTTAAATGGGGGTACCCCTTTATCACAAAAGCATGACATTGTGGTTTTATGCTGCCATCTTGTGTCAAAAAGAGGTACTACACAAAATAAACTGAAATTAGGACTTGAGGAAATAGCCTCTTTTTGAAAAAAAAACAAAAAAAAAACAATATTAAATTGTGCATGAATAAATGTGACTACTAAAGTGTATCTACAGGGTGAAATACAGGTGGAGGAGTGTGTGTGTTCTTTATGTGTTAGACTGACACATAACATCACAATTAAATCATCATTGACTTTGTAAGTGTTTGTCTGCATGTCTCCTTGTAGCACATACAGCACTATTATGAGTTTGGAGCAACGTCAGAGGTACCTGGAGGATTTCTGTGCGGAGTATGATGAATACAAAGACCTCCACTCCCGGATCGCCACCATAACTCACATGTTTGTTCAGCTAGGCTCCAAGATCAAAAGCTTGTCCCCTGGCACACAACAATATAAGGTACCTACATAAAACTAGATCTGATCTGATCTGCAATTCTCCGTGCTGACGGTATCATTTTATGAAAGTCATTTAATATTGACAGTTTAATGATTTTTGTTTTGTACCCCTCAGATAATGGAAGACCAAATTCTAGAAAAGTACAACAAGTATCGGAAGGTAAGTCAAACATTTAAATGATTTAAGATAGATTTTCGTATACAAATATTTTTGTATTGACCGTGCTAATGATGTATAATGGCCCCATGATTGTAGTCATATCAGGATGGAAAGAGCATTACTGCCTTTGCATAGATAAGCAACTAATTAATTAACTGAAGGAGTTACACAATGTTTTTAAGTAGAGACAACAGCCCCACCTCCTTCACATTGAACTCAGAGATTCATAATGAATCTCTGAGTTCACTTCATTTTGATGACTTAAATTTGTAACATTCACATGGAAACCAATATGAATTTAGTTGATAACTGTACTAAAAATAAATGTTGAATAAATGTTTTACAGTGAAAGGTACTTATATCAATATCAGACAAGCCAAAGCCATTTTGTTTACAGCATCAATCATCTAGTGAGCCTAATAATGCCGTAATTAGGTTCATTGTTGACTCCTATTTTAATCAGTGCTAATCAGCTGCTTGAAATGCCAGACATATTGCTCCAGATCGACTGGAGCAGTTGTTTATTTTAATGTTACTGGTCAGTAGCCTGCATTTGTACAAAACAAATGAACATAAGTAGAATTGGCAGTTATATCAAACTAATGAAAAATGAGAAAATTACTGACGATAACGTGAAGTCATTGTGTATGATGGTAGCACTAATTCAGGACAGCAGAAAGATGTGGAGATGCCTAATTCAGCAGTGAACTCATGAACATGCTTTACGTATATAAAATGTTTTTGAAAGGAGACAGTCATGTAAGGAGTTAATTCTAATTAAGTTAATTCTAATTGTCCCGCTCTTAGCTCCATTTATTTCCACCTCTGCATCACCAGTTTACACATTTCTCATCCTCATGTATTATCATCACTTGGCTGAAGGCCAACTTTTTTATTTTGCTGGTTGAGAACAATTAAATGTAATTTTGTAAGTAGTGACGTATCCTTTTGTCGAATTGCTCTCTTCTTCCTCCACAGAAGTTCCCAGGCTACCGGGAAGAGAAGAAACGCTGCGAATATCTCCACGAGAAACTGTCATACATCAAACAGCTCGTCATAGACTATGATGTCTCTCAGGCTTCTTCATAGCATTGGCAACCCCCTATGGAAACCCCCTTTTTAGGTGTCAAACAAAGCGTTTTTATTGAGCATGTTATCGAAGGTTTTGGATGAAACTGCAGACGTCATCACAGATTCTTTTCTGCCGGGACCACGGATGATGCTGTGGGTACTAATGAAATCAATCAATAGCAGATTTAAATTGGGTATTTGTATGTTTATTTGTTTTGAAGTTATCATTCCTTAAGAGATGTCTTGTTGATGTGAAAGGTCCAAGGGAGAGGCATAAAACAGAGTCACTAATAAAATCATGGAAAGCGTCTGTGCACATCAAATTGCCATGCCAAACAGTTTCCCTAATAGTTTTTTTCCAGCCTTGTTAAAACCAGTGTCAGTGTAAGCCATGCAAATAATGGGAAAAGGTAGCACATATGACATAAAGTTATTCACTTTGTGTTTGACATTTGTTAAGTCAAATATTGCTTCAGGCAAAAATCCCCCTTTCCTTTTTTTATAAATTTAAATATTTCAAAATGCCATGTAAAAAAATAATTTAAAAAAAATCCATATCAAAGTTGCCTCATTCATGAAACATAATTGAAGCAGCCCACTGCAAAAAAAACCCCTGAAGCATTTGAAGTCATTTCATCTCAGATTCAGCCTTCAGGTCCTATTATGCAAATGGCATGAGATAATTCCACCAGTTCCCAATGCAGTTTCCCTTAAAGTTTCAGGCATTTATCTGGAAGCAAGACTACTTTAAAGCAGTTGCTGCATTAGCATCAAGCTATTGAAAATTGATTTTTAACAAAATGTTAAGAAGTTAATTTTTTTATTGGAAATGTGTGAAATAATCTTACCCTTTGGCAGAAAATAATAATTTTATTTTAAATAAATGATGAATTAAAATGAAAATATTGTAAGGCGGTCCTACTGTTCACCCGGATTCATCTAATCATCTTGTTTCATGGAGTAGGTGGTCCTGACATATTGCACACTAAATTCAGATTCATAAAATACTTAATAATAATTCTAAAACATTTTGAAAGCAGCAGAATCCAATGAGGGACAAAAGCTGCAAAATATCTAAATGTTTGGACATGTGTGGTGTACATTGAGGTAAATTCTGCCTCCCAAATGCACTTGTGTTTAAAGTATTTATTCACCACACCCCTTTTCTTTAAAATGACTAGTAAAGGGACCACAACGCTTGGCCTTGATGGCTGTTGCAGTAAAGAGGTGAGGAAAGATAATTTTCCTCCTCAAAGCCATTACTGGCATTGTGAATTAGGCATTGAGTCTAGCTTAAAGTATTTTAACCCACTGGAAAGAAGAGTCTTTCGCTTACTTTTTCCCCCTTAGAACTACTGATGTATTTATTTTAAGCCATCTTCCTTCGTTCTTTCTGGGTCTCCTTAGCTTGAAGTGCCAGTTCTTGTTTGATCAAAGTGTTTGTGTCCAGGCGTGAGTGGTTGTGAGCAGGTCAAAGGTTCGCCCAGCATTATATATTGTTTGTCTCCGTCTGTCCGGACACAGGTGGGGAGAGTGGCTTTTTTAAAGCTGCCTCAAAGTCCTCTGGATATTAATGTTTGCAACTCAGATGGGAGGTTAGCGGCCAAGTCAGCAAATACTTTTTGCTGAAATTCTTCACTTCTTCCCTATAATGAAACAACTGTATTACACACTACGCAAAGCATGGTGGTATGTTGCGTATGGATTCACATTGTATTGCATTGTTAGATTATTTGAGACAGATCTACAAAATGGGAGATTAAATTGGGGGCTTTGTAATGGACAGTGAATTGTTTCAGAGTCAGCCATAGATGTTTTGTCTTCAGGGAAATGTGGAGCCATATTGGTAAAAAGTGTACATTTGCTACTTCAGAGCTATTTGTGGTACTTGGGTATTTTAAACAATAGTATGAAGTGTTCTGTATCCTTCATTTTCCATGTAATAATCAGCACCCATTCAGGGGTTTTTTGCACTAAACCCAGTTTGGAAAAAGGGGAGGGCAGGCTAGTAAAAGTTTCCACTCAGATTGTAATTGTTCATCGTGGTTGCGGTTTTTGTACTGAATGTTATCACACATTCAATGACAGCTAAGCCTTAAGATTACACTTTTATATGACAAAATCTTCAATCTGCCAATATCCAAAAGGAATCATTATCCACACACATCTGTTATCTGCCTTATATTACTGTTAGCTGCCACATTTAAACCTTTCTTAGCCATTTCACTGTTCAAATGAATGCCAACAGTGGCACATCTCACATATTTGAATATTGCTTTCTGGAGAAAATGTTTCATAATGTAGTTGTACAATTGTTTAGTACACAGTTTGACTGGCTATGATGGCATAGTTTACTCATCAGTTGCATTTGTAATCTTTCTGGTACTCATGTTTTTCATACTCATCATTGTATGGTCTGGTATTTATCATTAGGAACACCACTTTGGTCTCTACTGTAGCTGATACTCCTATTCACGTCCCATTTGTCTATGTTCTGAACACATAGAGAAGTTTGATTGGAAGACTCTCTTCAGTGAGTCCGGGATATTTCAAGCACACAAAAAATCATTCAAATTGTGGTAATTATGAGAAGGTTTCAGGGGGGAAATGGTATAGCAGTCTTGAGTGGCTGATTGAAGACCATAATTACCTGTGTGATAAAAGAATCACTAGTCTTGAAGACAGAATATTTCTTACAAAATCACTAAATGGGTTTTATTTATCTGTCTTAATCAAACTACAAAAAAAAGTTCATATGGTTGTTTTGTTTTTTGGACTGGTGCTGAATATTTAAAAGGCACCAGTGTGTACTGCACAGTAGGTCTTTTATCTTTTATGTACTACATACCTGCTGAAGGGAAAGCCTCATCTTAGTCACAGAGCATTCATAGAAGAGAGTACGCACTATGAACTTTTACAGATGTATACTTTCTTATGTCCTGTTCCTGCAAAGTTCAAAAGAATAAAAAATCATCAAAGTGAATTTTGCCTTAAGATTGTACTTTGTCATGCGCTCTGCTCTTTGAATTTGCTCTGCTGTTCTGTCTGCATCTCACACTCTGTTGCTCTGGCTGTATAGGTGGATAGATAGAGGGCCTATGGATTATTTTGTCATGCAAAATAAAAGTGCCTAATTCATGGGGTGAAGTAGACCCCCAAACACATACAGTTACAAACACAAAAGAACATTCATTGTTGAACATTGTGAATAAAATATTAGTACTTTCTAATAAAGGGTTTCTAAGTTGTATGCCTGATTGATCTGTTCACTGCAGCAACTTGAATGAGTTTCTCGGGTGTGTGATTACTTTGTATGTGTATATGAAACAGCAGCGTGTGCCTTGTCTCACTATTGATTATTCTGAATTGTCTGGGTTGTAAGCTGAGACAGAAAACCTCAATTTGTGCATATTTATCTATCGACAGCCGCGTCCCCCCGTGACACCATCCATCCGTAACACTGTTGTCATGCCGACCGTGAAACACTAGACCAGTCTACACCTTGATAGGGCTGCCGGTGTGAAACCATAAGTTAGGGCCAAATTGAGGTAAGACCGATGGCCAATGATGTGAAATGAAATGCCATTTCGAAGTGATATGATTTTTAAGTCACAGCTAACCAAAGATATATGTATAAAGTGTCCAGCTTTTCCGTTCTCCTTACTTGTTCACCGTGTTTGGTATAGCTAGTGTTAGCAATAGCTAGCTTGTGTGTGAACACTTTTGCGGTGAAATTAACAGTGAATTCAAGGAATTTGCTATTTGATTACAAATACAGCTGCAACGTGACTCTTCTCAGCCAGACCGAGACTGAATGTAATATGGACTTGTGAATTGCCTTGGTGTGTGTACTTTTTGTAGGTTTGATGAGCTTTGCTTGAGTATTTTATGTTTGCTTACTTTAAGTTAACGTTACATGTCAGATGCAAATGTTACTCCACTACATTTAGTTGTCAACTAGTCAGCAAGACTAGTATAGTAAATTAACGATACTTAATGTTCAACTGTATTAATATAGCAATGTAATACATAGTATACTGTTTACATACTGTGTAGTAAAATATAGTACAGTATAATAATATAGTAAGGATGTACGAAATGGTACAAGCTGAAATGTAGTCCTATAGTATTATAATATTGTATATATAGTACAGCATAGCAAAGGATATCAAATATATAGTATAGAATGAGTATAGTTACAAATAGGGAACTGGATAGTATGCTACATAATAACTAATAAGCATAATATAATATATAATATATGGGATGATGTATTAGCTGAATGAACTGCCCACCTGCCACAGCTGGTCATAGAGAGGTTGAGAGGGGGTTATCCAGGATGGCTTTGATTAACCTTCATCCTCCTCTCCGCCACTAACCCCAGACTGTCCAGTTCCAGACCGACCACGGAGCTGGCTTTCCTTACCAACTTGTTAGGTCTTACCAACCCAGGACACCACAGTAAATACCAGAGCACTGGCTATTAGTGACTGGTAGAAGATCTGCAGGTTTGAGTCCTCTCCTCTGTCCCTTCCTGAGGGGGGCGCCAGTAATAATCCAATAGGAATCCAATATATAATGTAAGCCTCCTGATGACTTTTGATACCTGTAGTGTGGTTTGATGCTTTTCGCTACTTCTGTCATTTCATGTAAGTAAGGCAGGACATTTACTCGTGATGGGCTATTTTTTATACATTTTTACCATGTGGAACTGATCCTTTGAATAACTAAAAAATCTCAGTAATTCTTCCATCACTGCATATGTCTGTATGATTAGATGTAACTTGGGATGTTTTTTCTTGCCCAGCTATTGTAGTGTTGCTTCTTATTCAGCTGGTTACAGAAAACTAAATGCTTTGCAAGTCAAATGCTTTGTATAAAATTACTTTGTTTTTGTTATATGATGTCCTAGTACACCAGTTAAGATACCCCAGACGCAGAAATGGAAGCACCTTGCAAAACAGAGACGTCCAGAAAGAAGACTCCTACTTTTGAGCTGCCCAGTGTAACACAGGTAGAGATGGGGAGTTTGAAGTTATCGGGTTTTGTTGGACATCAGTTCATGACAGAGATCATGCTAAATGTCAAATACTTGACAAACCATCAGGCAAAACTCTTACTAAACTGTATATTATTGAATTATTATTGAATAATGACAAATCAAGTCAAGATTATCTGTGTAGCCCAGTGTCATATGTGTCCAAAAGGCTGTCAAACAAAAATAAATAAATAGGTTATTGAATGAAAACGTGAGTGTTTTCTAAAGGAAATGTGAGTGTTCATTTTTCACTGTGTCTTATCCATCAGCTTCCAGAGAGCACCAACTGCCTGGCGTGCTCGGAAGACGGCAGGTACCTCAGTCTGGGTCACTCCCAGGGCTTGTCTGTGTGGTGTGCTTCTTCTCTCATCTGTCTTGCAGAGTGGCTGCAGGACAGCCTGGAAATCACATCTACTCAAATGACCAGAATGGCTGAGAATACCTATCTGCTTGGCACTGTTGATGATATGGGTGAGTAGTACACTCTAATCCTCCATCGTGCTTCCCTTCAGCCTCTGTTCTGTTTGTCATCCCTCACCTGCATAGAACCTGTATAGTCACATTTTCACAAATAAGTGAACAGATTGACACTTACTTGGACTCTTGAAATGCTCTAGCTTGATCCTGAAGTCACGAACTATTACTGTGCTGAACACAGACAGTAACACCTGAGAATTAGAGAAAAACGGTTAAAACTGGAAAGCCCCAACAGGTTGTCAGGAAGTGCTAAAACAGGGTCTTTGTTAAAAATGAATCATCATACTGACATCAGCTGCCATCATCTTCCTCTGCAGGTGTTGCCAGAGTCTTTGCATATCACTGTGAAGGCATTCACCTCCTCTGTGTTATTAACATCATGGTGCGTATTGTCAGTGTCATTTCTTGAGATACACCGTGTCATATTGTGTTTGTGCACCACCATTCAATAGGAAAAAATGATCAGGTTCAAAAAATCCTTTCAATATCAGGAGAATATCAACAAAAGGACCATTTGCTTGACCTTTGAACTATCTGAGGGGGGAGATTATGGAGCTGCATCAATCAGCTGTAAGTGAGGACTTTACTTTCAGTTTGAGCTATTTTTATGTGATTTTAATGAAAGACTACACATTCGAATTCTGAATCATGTGAATTTCACACCTCCTATCAGGGAACGGTGTTCTTTGGCTCGAGGTCTATCATTTCCCCTCAGAACCATGGCTGAAGGAATTGGAGACACTATCACAAAAACAGGTATATATACTGATATTGGTTGGCTGGTTTAAACATTATTGTGTATGAGGCATCATATTAGGCATCTTACCAACAGTGAAATTTTATTGACATTGAGTCTGTGCTTTGTTTAGTTTCTATTTTTATTTAAGTCATTGGTTTTAAATTAAACACAAAGAAAAAATAAGGGGAGTTGTTGAATCAAGAAAAGTGAGAAAATGCTGAAGGTGTGTATAAATACAGACATAAATATATAATTGCATAAAGAGCACAAAAAGACTTGGACTCAATGCTGCCTGAGGAAGAGCACTAAGCTTCAAACGTGTTGTAATCCAGAGTAGCTGATGGGATTTTTCTTTATCCTCAGGACCCAAACTTCTCCGGAGATGTGGATGTGAAATGGTCTCCAGTAGCAGTCATAATAAAAATCAAGCCACCCAAAATACCACCAGGTATAATTTTACCTGGACCAAAAATGTAGTGTGGTATAATTGAAGTAAAACAGCATGAGCATGCTGAATACAGCCGAGTAAATATCGTAGCATGTTTCTGCTGTTTTGCAGGGCTTGAGGTCTTGCAGGTGGCAGACTTTTTGACACACAGTTTGGCTCTGGACGTAGACACCAGCAGCTGTCACCAATGGGAGGAACAGTCTTTCAATACAGATCCTGGAAAAACAATTGAACGCCCAAGGTACATTAAACTATACACAAATACAATCAGCATTTCACAACTAAGCTAGCTCTGTTGTAGTTTTAATACATGTAATACATACATCTTTTTGTCTCATGTGGCATGGATTCTTTTTCAGACGTTGCACCCACCACTTTCTTCTGCCTTGTGGTCAGTTTCATGGTGACAGTAAGGCAAAGTCTCAGCCAGGTTTGTAATGGAGGAGGGAGAGTACTGGCTTCTCCAGTATTTGAAATTTGAGTGTTGAGTATGTGAATTGTCCATGATAAAGAATAATTTAATACTATATCCCAGCATGGTTTCCTAGGCATTCCCACAAAACCATGTGACAGAATAATAGATCATAATCAGGGACTTTCTTTTTTATTGAATAACCTTTGGAGAATTGCAGATTGACAGGCACAAGGGTATACCCCTACTAATGAATTCCTGTGGATTACATCCCTCATATTCGTTCAATCCTTTCTAAAGACATTTTTAAGTCTGTGGTGACAGGCTATGCTCCTATTAATGTCATCTTTAATTTGTGACCTTTTCTCAGCAGGATTGCCTGTTGCTGTCTGTGTGTGGTGGAGTGGCAGCCATAATCTTCTTCAGTATTTGCTGAAAAAACCACCAAAGAACAAACCAGGTATAGGATATTTATTTGTTCATTTATTTGAGATGAATCTGTTAGAGGTGCTCAAAACCGTATCTTTAAAATGTGTTGCCAGTTGTGAAGAGCTCACGTGTACGGTACTATTTTCTTTGTACTGGGGGCAACAGGCATACATTTCTGGTTTGACCCTTCTCTTTTTGAAGCAGATGTGGAACCCACGCCAGATGTGCTGTGGCCAAATGAACAGAAAATCCTCTGCTCTGCTGTTAGTAGATGCACCCGTTACGTAGCTCTTGGGCTCGATGATGCTTTGGTGTGCGTCTGGGACAGACAATCTGGTGAGCAAATCTTATGGTGAGGTATCTCTATTATTTCGGAATATCTGACCCCAGTGTCATTTATCTGTAGCCAGTGTCACTGTGTGAGAGAGTGCGGGACAGAGTGAGCTTGATGTTGTCGAAAGCACGACAACAACAACTACATGACGGAACACTCAGGGCGCAGAGCTGCCTCTACGCCTGCAGGTCACAGCTCTGCCCCAAGTGCTTTGTGCTGTGCTCCTGTCAGAGTTGGAGGTTGATTTCCAGTTGAAATTTACAATTTACGACCTCCAAGCATTCCAGGTGTACAACGCCAAAGGGAAAAAAAAACATGGCTGACCAAGACAAAATGACACGGAACTGAACTTTCAGCAGTGTCCTTGCTGTTAATTATAAAGATAGCCGTTTTTAATGAAAACAAGTGACATAAAGATATGTTACTCATGTGTTCAAGTTTAGCTACATTTGTAGGTAATCTGCAAAAGTTAGCAAATGTTTTGTATTTCCTAATGATTTCAAATTTATTGGTATTTTCCTGAGTAACTTTTTGGGCAGAAATGATTACTTTAAACATTATTTATCATAAACCAGCTACCTAATAATATTGGTGACATGTTGGCACCAATGTATATGCAGAAATTATATAACAGATATTGTAAATTTTAATTAACACAACAAAAAAGTGCCAAGAGGCTGTCTTCTTCAACAAGTCAGTTACACTGGCATACCGTTATGTCTGCGTTCATAGTGCTTCTGTGGTTCAATGCCCCCCAAGCACTCACACAGCCACACACATCACAGCATGACTCAATGAAGTCTATCGAGCTCTCAGTTAGTCGTGAGATATATTTAGGATTTCCCCGAAAGAAAGTTAATTGGTTAGCGATAATAAGGCTAAATCAGTTTGTGGGAAGATGTAAAAACAGTCATGCGTGTTTGTGAGTGACTGACAAGCTATTAGCCAAGCTTACAGTCAATTCTGCTTGTTAGAGGTTTGTAATATAAACGAGGTCATGGCTTGCTTCAATCGCTTTCATTTTCTTTCCCCACAGGCTCTCCGTTGTGTGTTGTCTTAGTGTCAGCAGCAGACAGTGATTTCGTCAGGATGCAGTTTGTGGATTACTGGCCTGTGTCTGCTAATGATTCCCAGAATTTTACCACAGCAAAAGTCCATATTTTGGTGCTGTGTAAAAGTGGAGCAATTTATACAGTGACCACAGGACGAGGGACCCAATCCTGCACAATGCAGCTGACTGAAAGGTTTCCTGTGTTATACATATTTCCATATTTTATTAATACATCTAACTTTTTTTTTGTATCAGACAAAACATTTTCACACATTATTTCCTATCTACAGGCCAAAAGACAGCAGGGACCTCCCAACTGTCACTATATCAGTGCCTTTCCTGCAGAGCTTGGTAAGAACACTCAACATTAGTAGCTGAGTTTAGTTCATAATACAAAATTTCTTACGACCGTATTTTCTGTCTATTTTATATTTCTTGCCTCAACTAGTCCCTTATGGTGCAAAGAAATGGAAAAATGTTCCTCCAAGATGTCATCAACAAAACCACTGTGTGCTTCTTCATTCCTCCCACAACTCATCTGATTGCTACTCCCTGCACTCCTGTTTATGCTCTGAACACCAGACAGCAAATTCTGTTCATAAAAGGTAAACGCAAAGCCAAATGTTTCTTTGTTTTGCATTACATCATAGGAAAGTTCGTGAAATAGAACATTCATTGTCTTACGCAGGTGACCAAGACCCCAGCTGCGGTGCATCTTCTAAAGACGGAAGCCAGAGTCAACTTTTCATCTTCCGTTTCGGAGAGTCAGACATCATTAAGGAATACAATGTTTCACAAACAAAAACAAAACAAAAAACATTGAGCTGTGTCACTTTTGAGGAAACCTGCAATCTCTACCTTCAGCAAAGGTTGCACTTTTTGTGTCTTAATGGCACCATAATCTGAATATATGGTGTACAGTATTTTTTTTATGTGTTCACTAGATGAGTCAGACCAGACAATTCATATTTAAATGTTAAAGTAGTGTCTTGTCATGTGTTTCCTGTGTTTTCATGTGCAGAGCACTGTCAGTGGATGAAAGGAACAATGCATTAAT
This sequence comes from Lepomis gibbosus, assembly GCA_029875015.1. Lineage (NCBI taxonomy): Eukaryota > Metazoa > Chordata > Actinopteri > Centrarchiformes > Centrarchidae > Lepomis > Lepomis gibbosus. The sequence goes on along the minus strand of JAPMOB010212665.1, from coordinate 30,035 downwards.
GGAGACCTGGAAGCAGCTGCAGGACACTGCAGTGATGGTACAACATAGACACAGCAGAGCTGCAGCCACCGGAAGAATTGCAACAAATTAATTTAGGTACTATTGTATGTGTGGATGTACATTTTCAGATTGGTGGCAGAATAATAATGTGAATTCTTGTGACACGATGTACTCGTGGTGTTCATTTTCACAGAGCACTTTATCAACATTGCTGCATCATTTCAATTCCACCTTCACCAGTCATATCAGATCATACTGTCAGTCTGGTCTCGCTGGCAAAAGGAACTGATGCTGGTTTTAATTAAACTTGAGTTTGTAACAGTTAGGACAACAAAATGATACTGCTTTCAAAAATACATCTTTTAATGAAAGTTTCTGCTGCAGCAACAGAAAGTTCCACTGAAATCAAGTCATTGACCAAACAGGTACATACAGTAACTAACTGTGTGCGGTGCAGTGCCAGCACTCATCTGAGCAGTGCTATTAACAAGACATGTCGGTCACATTCGCAGGTGAGAGTCTAGCTTACTAACATTAATACTTGCTGCGCTGTATGAAAGGTACAGAGCCGGTGTTGACGATCTGCCTCCGAGCGGGGAACTTTGAAGTAACAGAGCCTGAACATGTCTGGAGAAAAGCCACAGCCGGCATGCTGGAGCTTCCAGGTTTATTGCAGGATCTTTGTATGAAAGAGGTTGAGTTTCGGATTACGCTCTCTCATATGTTCAAGCCTATGGTTCGATCAGATGGTTGCAGTCTTAAAGCCGCACCACTCTAGGCCACTGAAAACTACATATTGCCCCTTTAATCAAATTTTTGACAACCTGAGAAGTTATCCCAATATGTAGCAAAGTTTAATGTAAATAATTACTCATTTTGAGTTTTAAAGGCCTTTTTAGCAATAAAGCAAGAGCAGAAACTCTGCTTTTCAGGTTCATGTATACATAGGAGAAGTGGGGCTTGGTGGGCAGCATTAGTAGCTGAGTGCTCTCGTTTTAAGTGTGACAAACGGACACTCAAATTCAAGGTTACATAATCAGCTACTGAATAATGTCCATATTTATTAAGTGCCAGGGTAACAGTAAATTAGATGAAAATAGGTGAGACAGGCTCACAGAGTCGGAAGATCTTAATCCATCAGAGAGTATATTGTTTATGTGAAACCAATCAGCCATGTGCTGTGAGTTCAGATTGGTTGCAGAAAAACAATGTGAATTCCTGTGAGACAATGTTCTCATGGTGTTCATTTCACTGAGCACTTTATCAACATTGCTGCATCATTTCAATTCCACCTCCACAAATCGTATCAGATCATACTGTCAGTCTGGTCTCTCCGGCAAAAGGAACTGATATTGATTTTAATATGTGCTTGAAAGCCTCATTTGAATTTCTAAAAAGCTTTAATGAGGTCGATGCCAAAGGGCCACAGTCACTGAGAGCACAATCAAAGCACAGGTGGTCTGTTCAAAGAGCTCGGCATGTGTTACTGTCAACATCGGATTTGTACTGGGAAAATTAATCAGTCAGTAAAACCAATGGAGCCATGGCCCTAAATTTAAACTAAGCACCTGCAATGAGACTTTACTCATTTGGGAGGTCATCATAATAATCCATGAGCTCCCCTAAAAACATGAGTTGTGAAATTATTTGTTAAATGTTTCTGTTATTGCCATGCATTTCTATATTTCTGTATCTTCATCATCATGGATTGTGCGTAAAATTAGGCTATTATTGAATTAACACTTATGCATGGGAGATTCATCATGTACTGACAGCAAGGCAGCAATAATAGGTTCCCTGAAAATGAGCTCCCCCGAAAGCCGTGGTATGGTTCACACACTGCTCATGACAGTGGCAGAGATATAGTTGTCTAGAAATTGTCTGCCTCTGAAGCTAAATGACAACCTGTTGAACAGTTGAAAGCTACAAAATCTCAAAGTGGAACTTTGAGTTTATTTTGTTAAATAAAGATTACTAAATGCAGAAAAGATGAAAGTTGATAAAGGGAGTACTTTCATGCTAGATAACATCTTCTGGCTGTTTTGCATTTCCATAAATGTTAAACTATCATCTATTATAAATGTACTTTAGGCCAAGGTCAGCTGATGCCTACTTGAAATATTCACATTCAAGGGGGTATAACAAAACATTTTAACAACAGAAAAAGATTTAAACATTTGATGAATTAGTTGACTAACATTGAGGCATTTTTAAGGAAAAATTCACTGACTACAGCTATTCAAATCTGAATGTTTGTTCTTCATTCTTTGAATTATTGTGATATTAAAATTGGATAGCTTTGAAACAAAACAAAGAACATCACCTTGGGCTCTGGGAACTTGTAATTGCAATTTTTCACTTTCGATCAAGCGGTTTATCAAGAAAATTATTGATTGATTAATGAATAATGAAAATAAAAGTAATGAAATGTCATATTTAAAACAGGACCATGTTCCTGGTCCTGTTAGGACGCTATATTTATCTTGACATGATTTGGTGCACTCAATTTCACATTCAGGAAGAGTTCATGTGTGCAGAAAAGGTTTATGAAAGATGGGAAATACAGGAATCAATTTAGATAAAGGATTAAGATAGATATGTTTCTCATCTCAGTCTGAAATTATGTCTTGTAGCCACAGTAGAATGTGACCTAGATAAGACCTGGAGGACTGAAACACACTGCTGTTCTTACTGCTGTATTTCACTATCTGCCTAGATTAAATACTTTTTCAAGCTACATTATTTATTTTGTAAAATATTTGAAATGCAAGTTGTTGTGATTGTCAGTGAGCCATGTGTATAGTAAATGTTGCCCAATAAATCCTGTTCCTTACACAATTGCATAAAGTTTTAATACTTCTTCTAAAATGACATGTTAGCCAATCTCCCACTTTGTCTAAATTTTAGATTCCTCTAATAATCTGGAACAGAATGATATAGCCTCTCAACCTGAACCTACCTTTCTCAAACATTGTTCTCAACAAAGTAAGAAAACGCATCTTTTTTCAACAGAGGGTGGCTCGTCACTGAGCACCCCCCTTATGGATCCTACTGCTACAAGTCACTACAGACTTAGAAGTGTATTTGAATTAGAGATCTACACAGAAATTGCTTGGCATTGCTCTGGAAAGGAATCTGAATGGGAACAATTTCAGTTATATGTGTGAATTGCTTCCAACCTCACAGGCCTGGTCATAACTTTAACTCTGAAAACTGGCAACATTTCCTTTAGCAAATGATTCAAAATACAGAAACTGAAAATCCCAGTTATTACATTTAATTCAAGATGACCACAAGTTACAATTTACAGAGCACTAAATATAGTGACACGTATTGTTGAAAGAATACAGCACACAGACAGTCAGACACTGAATACATCTGAATAAATTAGTTTATTAGTTATAGACCAGTAGTAAAAATTGTCAGAGAATTGCCGCCATCCTGAACTCTTCTCAGATGATGCTCTCAGTGCTGGACTGGTTTGGATCTCTCTGTGCATCATTGTATGCTGTTAAAAAGATGCTTCTTGGTGACATCGACTCTGCTTTGCTGTGGTTATCACTGCACATCATGAACATCTCCTGGCTAGCAGGGCTCGCCTCTCTCTTCAGCGTCAAAGAGTTGGCAGCACAAGTGAACGATCCGGTTATAACCGTGTTATTATCCAGGTCAGACGCCGTGGTGGCATTGCAGTAATACCTTCGGAGCCCCTTTCGGAAGTGAATGGTGAACAGGCCATAGATGACCGGGTCCAGGCAGGCGTTGACGAGGCCAAAGATGAACAGGATGTGGGTCAGTGAGTGGGAGACCTTCCCCTCCAGGTCATCAGGGAAGAACCAGTACCACAGGCCCAGCAGGTAGTATGGAGTCCAGCAGATAATAAAAGCTGAGACGATCACAATACTCATTTTCAGAGTTCTCATCCGGGCTCTGGGGATGTTGTTCTTCGAACGCCGCAAATGCATTTCATTGAAGGGCACTGGGAGAAGAGCAGATGACAGAACAGACAATTGGCTTTTCAGTGTGATGGATGTTTAGCAGGTATATTATTTCACCCTTAGTGTGTTAGCATGCCAAGTAACATTTGCTAATTAGCACTAAACACAAAGTCCTTAGTTTTGCAAGTACATAGTCAGAAATCAAGTGTACCGAATTTCATGGCAATTCATCCAATAGTTGTTTAGTAGTGTGCGTGATGTACAGTGTAAGTTACTGTGGCCAGTGAATAAAGACTACAGCTTCTCAAGACTAAAGCAGAGCTCCCGTGTGTTGGTTGCCAACTGTTACAGAAAGAGTAAAGAGGGTTAGCCCCGAAGTTAGCATTGACTTTGGCCCTGGAGAAAAACAAAGTCTCCCCTGTGCTTCCCGACTACGGTCTGGGAGCCGAACAGGAATGGTTAACAATAGGATATTAATTGTTGCTTACTAATGACATTAATGGAAACAGGTCTTAATCATGTATTTAAAACTAGTGTTTAAGTGAAAATAAGAAAACGCTGAAATCACCAGCACAAGTATTACTGATATCAAACAGTGCAAGTATGAGTAAACAATTTCATCTGTCACTGTATTCGCCGTGAGTTCTGTCGTTGGTGTTGTCTTAGTGGCTTTGAACCAGGGTTTGTTTTTGTGCTGGTACCTCAGCTGGTTTAAGATATTATCATAGATGATACATATCGCACACCCCTATGAGACAAGTCACTAAAATGCCCCAAAATGGAAAACTTGTTATTCCACTCACCTCTACAGCATGTGTGGGTTGAAGAGCAAAAAGCATTAAATCACCTAACAAACACAGCACAGCTTTTATCAATGTGCATCTACTAATAAAAGGGTCAAACAAACAGAAGCAGCAGTTATGTAAATGCTAATTACTGAACATACAGAGCTTTGGACTTCATTTGGACTTACATTTGTCCTTTTTCAGTCGTTTGGAGATCTCACAGAAGATCCTGGTGTAGCAGGTGATCATGATGACCAGCGGCAGCAGGAACAGGCAGGAGAAAGTGAACATGTTGTAGGCAGTTTCATGCCAGCGAGTGACAAAACTTCCAAGTGTGGTACATTGAGTGAAGTCCTCAGGATGAATGATGGTCACATTGTGAAAAAGGAATATCTGAGGCGGGAAAGGAACAATAAATAGAAAGCATTTCAATCGTGTGTTTGGTGGCCATATCATCATTCAGTGATAACTTTCCCTTTGATTTGGTCTCTTTGTGGGATTTGATAACCATAATAAATAAAATAAAAATTGACAAGCCAGCTATATTCTTTAATGATTGGATAGGCATGTATGCAAACATGTTGAATAGAAACTTGCCTTGCTAACGGGATCACCATTTATTTAAGACTAATGGTGGCAGGACTAGGGGAGAGTGGGGGGGGTTTAGCCAGTTTTTCCTTGAGGTGTCTTTAAAGTCAAGACATGACACTAATGTCTCTAACTATAATATGTACTTATATTTTAGGACGTGGTGCATCCCTGGGAATAATCAATTTAGATCTAAAATAAAATGTTTTCAAAATATGGCTTTCCTGTAAAAAACTCAACTGGCTCAAGCCCCATATGAGGGGTAAGTTGAGCCAAGGGAGAGGATAAGTTGAGCCACACGAGGGTCGGGGACATCAATGTCATTTCATCGCGCAAACTCAAACGGCAGGTCCCAACATGCAATTGCACTTAGATAGTGAAACATTGGAGCTATGTCTCCGAGTTGTTTCATATCAATGTATTGCTTTAAAGTCATCCTGTTGATCGCCATGTCCCGTGCCACCTGACGAATGGACTTCCCATTTTGTACCTCTCTCACTACTCTGTCCAGACCCACAATAGGAGTTGAAACCTGTCTGTGTTCCATTTATAGAAGCATGACATGATGGTTTATGGTCTAAAATGCATCATGTCACATCATTTCAGTGATGCAAAATTACATCAAAATAGCTAGCTCGACTTTCCCCAGGCTCAAATTACCCCATCCCTGCCATTTAACAAACTTGCATCAACCAGCTGTTTAAGAGTAATGTCATGCTAACAGTATAGCCTCATATTGTTACTTCCTAAATCACTAACACGTGTGTTTTTCTCAAGATTTTCTCAAACCTGTCTGTAATTGTTGTAAATGCTTGTTGTTCAGACACAAGAATCAGGACTCACTTTGAACTGCAAAAGACAGTTATTTGAACTTAAATGTACTTATTCCGTGCGCCTCTCTCCATCACAGAGTGAGTAAAACGGATGACTCTTCTAAAATGTGTGGTCACATGACCAATTTTGTCTAATGTTGCCAAGAAACAAGGGGTGGCTCAACTTCCCCACAGGCTCAAATCACCCCGCTCTCCCCTAGTGGCAGCCAAATGTTTCATACTTTTTCATTGAAAGTTTTTGTTGAAAGGATTATTTCTGGAGCGATTGTAAATCACAGGATATAAAATATTTGTGTAAAAAACCTAATCCAAACTAATAATTATGTCAGAGTATAGAAAGTAGTCATGTTTATATTAGACAGGATATGTTTAATGATAGCCTGTTCATACCTCCAGCCTGTTTCGTCAACTGCGTTACCAGATCTTACCTGAGGGACTGACAGCACGACACTCATGCACCATGCCACAGTCAGCATGACTCTGTTCCTCTTTCTGGCCTTGGTGATAGCCAGAGGGTTGAGGATGGCTGACTGCCTATCCAGACTGATCACTACGGTGACAAAGGCGCAGGAGTACATCGCCTGCAGCTTAAGAAACATCAGTAGCCTGCAAGCAAAGTCCCCAGCGAGCCACTGCACTGTGATGTTCCACACGGCATCCACAGGCATCACAATAAAGGTCACCAGTAGATCGGCCACCGTCAGGTTGATTATCAGCACTGTGACATGGGACTTACGCTTCCCATCACTGTGTGCTGCCCATAGCACAGCCAGGTTACAAAAGGCTGAAATGCCACAGAGAATACAGGTGATTATCACTCTGACTTTGGCTGCTGTGGTGAACGTGGGCAGCTGTAGAACACCGCTTCCCGCTGTCCAGTTACAAGGGGGGGAAGAGCAGTTGCAGCTGGTGTTCAGTTGGTCGGTCATTAGCTGATACATGGTTGCTGCAGAGTCACACAGGGTGGTGTTCATTTTCTGACACTGGCAGAGGAAGACATATTCTGCACATCCATCAGCGCTGGTAACAAGAGTGAAGCAGAAAGAGGGAATCAGGTATAAGACGGATGAGTCAGAGGCCATGAACTAGGCAAAGATCATCCAAACACATTTGTGTAATGGAAGAAATACAAATATCCAATAAATGAATAAGACAGCAGATCATCAAGAGGAGGTCCTATGCATATATGGGAACCTCATTCACATTGCAATTCAGTGAATTGGAAAGATGGAGCGTGAGATTTATGAATACAGTACATTAAAGTACACATAGGTGGTGGGTCCATTGAGTTTCCCCCCTATCTGTGTGTTCAAGTGCATGTAATAGTTGTAATATTTATATATTAAAATCAGTCATATTTTTCCTTATTAATTCATAAAAGTAATAAATAAATGTCATTATTATAATAACAATATTCATTTCTCAATCAACAACTGTTGGACTATCTGGCTGGAAGTGTTTCAGATGAATTGCTAATAAAAGAAACTTTAGGCCTTTTCTTTAGACCATTCTAGGAGAGAGAGAAAAAATAGCATCATGACTGCCCCAACCCGTTTGCCTTGAATGTTTTATTTCCTTCTCTTGTTTAATGTCATAAAAGAGGAGCTATTAAGCCATGATGGTAGAATAGTCATTCACCACACCTCTCTCCCTCAATTTTCAAGTCAATTCAGTAATTATAATAGCAATTAGGTAGCATACTTTCCCTCTTTCTCTCTCGTTTGACATTTCTCAAATTTTGACATAAGCCAAGATTGAAATTATTTGAGGAGACTCAACATTTTCTGTTAATAATCAACCCCAAAGGATTATTTTAAAAATGATAACCGCACTCTCACATGACATTCAAATGTCTCTGAGTGACACTATAAGTGCAGCAAATTCTTCTCATGAATTATTACATGTTCTTGTTCTGCAGCGAGCATACCAATTAAGCCTACAATTTAAAACTGTTAACCTGCTCTACAGATGTCATTTTGTAGGGTGTACTGATTCTATCAACACATGTAGAACAACAAAGCCATTTCAATTAAGTTGGGTGTATACATGGGCAATTTCTTTTATTCCCACATTTGACACTAAGTGGCTTGCATCCCCAAACCACATTAAAAAACAAACTATATGACCAATGTATCGATCATGTTCCCTGAAACTACAGGAAGCTTGATGCGTAAAAACTTACGTGCAGTGGAGATGGCTGTGGGTTTAGCCTTTTGCGCAGTTCTGGGACCCCAAGTATGTAAAAATCACAGCTGGACGGAGGCTTCGTCTGTGTTCGTGTCCGTTTGTGTTCCATGGGTAGCCTGCTGTAAGTTTTGCAACGCAGCAGGTTCACCGACACCAACAACAGTCCGTCTCTTTTGCTATCTAGTGCGTCCTGTGCTCTTCCAGCCGCGCCACCTTTTCCATATACCAATCAGAGCTGTGCAGCATAATACCCCGGGGTGTGGTCTGACCTCAAGTCCATATTCACTGACATATTTGTTAGCAAATAAAATAACCGCATGTGAGGGCGATTAAACCATGATTGCTGATCACCAGCAAATCATCTCTTTAAAAATCTCTAAAAATGCCAGAAAGAAATAAGTGATAAAACAGGTAATTATGAAATCACAGTTTAGAATGTGTCTGTGATGTGTGAAATCATCCAGTAAAAGCTACAGTATTACATAAGATATGATTCATGATATAGGACGCAGGCAACTAAGACTCAGAGCTGCTTGAAAAAACAATATTCTTTTTGACCATGAGAAACATGTCTGCAAACAACAAGAGGATCCAAGTCTGTCAGCTGAAAATGAAGGTTGTAGAGAACATGGTATATTTTTGAATTACAAAGACCATAGTACTCAAATGGAGCTGGAGTTTGTGCAGTATTTATCTGACATCAAGTTAATGGGGCCAGACAAGAAGGAAGGAAATGTTTGGGACATTTTGGGAAATAGGCTTTTTCGCTTTTCTGCCAAGAGTCAGATGATAAAATTGATACAACTCCATGTTGGGAAATGTAGCCAGAGGTGATCATCTTAGCTTAGCATAAAGACTATAAACAGGGGGAAATGTCTAGCCTGTCCATAGGTTACAAAATCCACCTACCAGCACCTTCTGAAGTTCACTAATTAACACATTGTATCTTGTTTGTTTAATTCATGCTAAAACAGAAGTGCGAACATGACAATGTGTCAGACCATTTTGAGGACAGCAACTATTTTTAAACTTTGTTTTTTGTACAAATTGCATTTGGACAGAGCCAGGCTAACTGCTTCCCCCCTTTTCCCAGGTTCTGGCTGTAGCTTCACATTTACAGTACACACAATCTTTTAATCTAACTGTAGGCAAGAGAGAGTATTTCCCTAAATGTCAAATTGGCTGCTTTATGTCAAACTTTAGAGCTCTTGCTCACATCTATGTGGATCTTTACAAATGCATTTCTCTGGCTGAGGTTGCCCTCTGGGAGCCATCTACATTGGCTAATAAAATGGTTGCAGCGATTTAATAAATAAGTTGGAGAAAATATATCTACTGCTCTGTTTCCATGGCAATGTCTTGAAAGTTGAACACAGGTCAAAGTGACCTGTGTTCCAGGTTTGGAACCGCTGTTGTACAAAATGACTAAAAACTAGTTATACAGTGTCACTACAGTAGTATTTGTTCCCAGCAGATTTGATCAACTCTAACTATTGTCTGAGTTAATGTATTTTTCACACGGTCTTCAGTGTCTGGAGACTTAAAGGCTGTGGGTTGAAATGCCAAATTATTTTTATTTGAGGCTGTCCTTGGTTATCCGTTGCTTACATTTCACCCAGACTTCCCCCTCTAGCAATTTATATAGGCTTGTCTATTTACAACTGCAGAGCACACTACATTTGGTGACGCTAAACTTTTTGTTCGGAAAATTTTTTAACAATATAGGCTACTTGATTGTGGATTTGAGTTTGTATTTTCTTGGCTTAATAGTTTATTGACTTTATAATTTCATTATTTTAATATTTGGTTCTCTTATTTTGTCTTTTGTTTTACATCATTTAGTTTTCATTTCTATGCATTTATTGTCATTTATAGCCCTTTATATGTATTTAATGACATGAACGCCCTACATCTAAGTGTACTTCTACTTGTATGAACTCTTATGTGAAGCTAATGTGCTGTATGGAGTATGACTAGTAGTTTATGCTTTTACCTGCTAATGTCTGTCTCTCTTGTACGCATTTCCCAGAAAATAAACTATGAAATCTGAGGATTCATCTAGTGACATTTTCTCAAGAGGAGGGGCAACATGTATGTAGAGGTATACCTGCACAGTGAAACATGGGCTTTAGAGTTTGCCTGGCTGGAGATGTGGGTTGGTGAACAAATCCCTATTCTGAGTCAAAGGAGGCTTTGACTGTGCTCTTGACATAATTAAAGCGCCCTTGTGGAAAGGATTGTTCAAGTGCAGTGCTTAAGTAAAATGTCTTGGAGTGAAGCCCTTTGAGGTGACTGTGTCATGTCTAAAGAGTTTTATTCTATATTTAGCAGATGTTTAGTATAGTGGTGTAGAGTGATGTCTTACACAGTCTACGGTTGGCAGCTGTAACACAGAAAAATGTATACACTTGATATTAGTGATCTGATTTACTGTTAGGCTTCTACAGTAGGAAGTGAATGGCATTAATTAACAACCACTCAAGCAGAGAGGGCAAAGTAATCAGTTAATCAGGCAACACTAACAACATCATTATGCACTGACATTCGCCTTTCAAGGGTGTGAGATCTTTCCTGCCTATATTTCTAGCTGGCCTTATACTAAACCTTTCTGAACAGTGGTTAGTAACAGCCAGCCAACAGCTAAATAGTCACAGATTAAATAGATGTATACAAAACAACATTCAGCTTTTTGATAATAACAAACTGACATTTGCAGATTTGTAATCTACCTACAAAGCGACTGGCAAAGCAGTCCCCCTCCTTTGTATGCATGTTGCAGGATCTGTTTTCATTCATTGACATGGATTAATTTCCCTGGTTCCAAATTAGAAAAAAATAGTTATGTGGCGTTTATCTCATGGCCAGGAAGGGATGGAACATGCTGACCCAAAACATGTTGTTATTTGTCACCTCAGTCTTCCGGCTTCACTCATCATGAGCCCTTGAAGGGATGTTGTGTCACACGACACAACTTAGTACTCTCAATTCACACTCAGTTATGTTTTTGAGCTTTAAAAAAAAAGAAAGGAGAGCCATGGAACTGATGTGTTCACAATGCTGCTGTCTGGTAGACGTTCAGAGCATTAGCTCACGCTCTATCGGACCCAAAAACAGTTTTTCCCCCCAGGGCATACGGCTTCTCAACCGGGAACACTGATCCACTGTCCAACCATTAATCATCTGATTACACGATGGACACTGCTATGCTCTGGTCACTTCCGTGTACAAAAAATGTTTGTTTGCACATTTTAAAGTACCTTTTTTATAAGCACTATCAGATTTATATTTATGATAATACATTTTGTTTCTGCTCCCATACTCCCCATCTGTAAATTCTGTAAGATTGCTGCTCTTTTTATTATTTACTTTATTTTTATTACAACTATGTATATAGATGTTTTGCTGGTATCTCTTAATGCCTACTAAGCAGTTGGATGGTGCAATGTTATTCGCCGCATTTGACAAATAAATTGACTTTGACTTTGAACTATTTGTAAATTAAAGTTAGTTTGAAGAAAAATGTGTTTGAACAAACTTCAGACACAAACTCTAGTGACAGAGATATTTACAGTCTTTCATAGTATAATACATGACATAGATGGGCGATGATGAGAAGGGGTCACACTTTTTTGGTTCACATGAGGAGATGCACCTAGTTTCAGTTTAATGTGACTGAAATGCCCACGACATGTGCCATTTGGAACTTGCATTGATTAAGCATCGATGATGAAGTCAATGATGATGTCTGTGTGGCCACTGCATTTGCTCAACGGCAATTTGGTCTGCCCTTGTACCAATACACCAAATTGTGGTGGTAATGAAATTCAGTCTCAAGTAGAAACAGCTCTCAGTCTCAAGTATCCTGATGTTGGTTGATTAGGCACATAATGGAAGATTTGTTTCTTCGTACTCCATGCCTGCTGATAGGCAATTATGTGAATCTGTTGCAAGTTTACTGGACATGACTCTTTATCAAAGTATGAACCCAATGCCACATCCTGGGGTGCCAAAATACCTTTGGTTTGTTCTCAGTAGTATTTTAATACATTTTATAATGACACAATTAAACCAAATCCATTGTTTCTTCCTTTCCCTGTGACTAACCAGTTTGAAATGGTTTCATCATGCTACCATCAAATAATGTTATCAGGTCAGCATAAAAACTGTGACAAAAAAACACAACCTGATGGGGTGGTTTGGCAAATACAACGCAGGGGTCATCCAGCACAAACAATTGAACCTGACTCAGTTTTTTTTCTGCAAGGCACTGCACCATTATCTGATTACCTTGTATCACGAACAGCTTCGTTTTAACCTCGCAGTCATTGAGATGGATGGAGTGGGACATTCCAGATTTCCTGTCTTAGAGTATCAGAAACCACTGTGGGTTTATGATGAGCCTTCAAACTCATAGATGTATCATTCAAACCTCAGAACGTTATTCAAACTAATTGAACTCTGTGTATCATATCTCATCTTTTCCATCCATCAAGGTTTGCGCCTTGGGAGTATGAAAGGTATTTCAATCAGCCTTTAGTTCACAAAGGCAGATAAAGTTGATATTTTCGCATGAGGGTGGCACAAAGAAACCTTAAGAAAGCTGTGCCCCATTCAGGTGCTGCATTTCTGAATGCAGCACTATCTTTAGACTTTCTTTTTTCTTTAGATTATTGCCCTACATTTCCAAAATATACCAAAAATGTGTTTGTTTTTTAACCTTCTAGGCAGACTTCGGTTGTCAACTCTAAAGCCTCACACATTACCAACCTGAAATCTCACATATGAGTTTCACACATCACATAACACACTTACAGTTTTCAAATATAGCCACAGTATTTTTTTTTCTACCACAAAACGGTCATGTAAACATAAAAAACAGAACCAAATATGTTCTCTATGATGGATTAACCAAGGTTGTTTTCATACAGTAGCATTAACCATTTCAGAGCTACAGATTTTTATATATATTCTACAAGTATCTTACAGCATCATCGCAAAGAATAAAAGAATGAGGGTGGAAACAGAGCCTTCACTACTGCATGTACACAGCTTGACTGAACTGATTTCATGCATGATTCACATGTATGAAATTGCAGTGTGTGACTCCCTGCAGCACACAGGCAGGTCAACCTTACCATCTCAGCTGGAGGAACATGTCACTTCTTGACCCCTTGGCCTCAAATGCACGTCCTTTTGTATTCTGTGGAAATCGCTGAGCAGAAAAAGGTCTAACTCTAGCCAAAGAAGGAACATGAATTTTGTTTCAGAAGGCTTGGCAGGCGTTGATGTTTAACCAGCAGGGGCACAATGTTCCCTGTATGTGTTAGAAGTGGTTAGGGGACTTCACTCAACCATCAGTGGTTACATTGCTTCTAGTACCAGTTGTTCTCCATGTGAAATTGACACACTGACATTTCAAGAGCTATATTACAAGCAGACTGGTCATTTCTACTGGACTTTTTCCGTCACCACCTGTGGCCCTCCGTCACACCACAGCCCCTTTACTCTCTCAAACTTTCAGAAATTCAGGATTTTACAGTGTATTATGTCCAAGACGTAGTAGGGCAAATCACCCCCTGGCTAGCTGTTTTTCCATTTCCAGTGTTTGTGCTCAACTAAGCTAAGCTAAGCTAAACTAAACGGCTGCTGGCAGACATGAGAGTGGTACTCTTGGCAAGAAAGCACGTATTTCTCTCACTGAATTTATATGATTCAAGCAGCATTCCTCTGTAGCAACAGGTACCGTAGCTTACTGTAGCCATTGCTGTTTGTCCCACCTGTTGTTGCATAATTTGGTGAATAATTAGGCATGATGAGGCACAGTGAATGTTGTTTTTATCACTGCAACGTGAGCAAATGTTCTCTTCTGTATAATTTATTTTTAGACATTTTGAAGCGGCCCCCAGCGGGAATAAGCATAAGTAAATCTGCACCACATGGCTCCCAAAGACTTCAGCTGTGCATGTGTGTGTATGTGCAGGTCTACAAAGTAAGTGAATTTGTGTTTAGAAAGTGTGCTCCTTCATTTGTAGATCATAAGTTTGCATACAAAGAGAGACAGTTGTGCAACACAAATATTTAAATGAGACTTTACCCATAAGAAATTCCTGTGAAATATCTATGCATACATCAATAGATATTAATGGAGTGACTACTTAAATCTGACATATTGTACACTCAATTGCAAGCGACATGTAATCATAAAGTAAAGGTGCAATAGCCATGCAGTTACAGCGTGGTTTAGTGAGACAGCTGATTTGAAAGTCGCACATTTGAAGCAAAAACCCCAAAGCCATAGCTGCAGCAGCCGGGCATTCAGGTCAGAGGACCACAAGGTGAGGAAGCTGCTGTGCTTATCTTGGGTTTTGGCGCTATGTGGCGCCTCAGGGGTGAGCCAGGAAGTCTCCATGTACTCTTGAAAATCCATCCCCATATGGTAGTTTGAGCTTCTTAGCCTTTCTCTGGCAAGTGATGGTTGTAAAGACGACACATTCCTTATTACTTTAATCTATCTAATCTCATATAAAGATGTGGGGAAATTTTAAACGACAGATAATATTCAAATCTGCATGTGTAAGAGGACACGTAAATTACTCCTGCCCATTAATATAGGAATTCTGGGTGACATGGGTACATCACAATCAAAAACATGATCCTTGGTCACGTTAAACTGAATGGGTGATTTGCATGAGTCACACGATCACAGTTTCTCAAGCAAAGCTAAAGGGACAAAGTGCAGAATATGGAGGATTCAATGCAAATCAAAAGCTTTGACAAAAGAGTAGCTAGAGAATGAAAAACAAGTCATACAAATATAAAAATACTGCAAACTTGGAGTATGTCATGAAGTGAATCATATAATAACACCATACTCCATGCTGTCAGAGCCTTTGTGACACAAACTAAAATAACTCGAAATGTTGTTCTTTTTTCTGGCTCATTTGATTTGTTCTGTTAGAAAGAGAGAGACATGTTATTGGTTATATTGAAATGAACATTGGTGTGTTGGAGAAAAAATTATGTGTACTAGCCGAGAAATAAGTAAGAGAAAATGAGTGACTGGAGCAAAGATAGTTAAGTAGAGTATATGCTTTGGTACTTGCTAGAATGAGGTAGCAACAGGCTTGTTTGTTTGGTTTGGCGGGTTGGGCCTAGCCAGTGCCGGTAACATGCTAGTTATCTTATAATGTTAGTGTGATGAAGTGATGAACGTTCTTCTGCCTCCTTTGCTAATGTGAAAGCTTTCATTGATGGAGGAGAAGTAAAAGCCTGAAGGTCACTGTATAACTCAAATCCACTACCAGGCATATTTTGAACATGGACTGTTATTAATACCAAACATTCAGTTTGTTATCTTACCTCGGTCTCAAGTCTGACATTTTGACATAAAAATGGTTCAGTAACTTGTCTTATAACTCTCCCATAATTATAAAAAAAAAATTGAATTGAACTATGCTTTTTTTATTTTGTCAGGCAATTTTTGCCTATTCTGAACTTTGTTAAATCTCTGGCAGTGACTGCTATGACATTGGTAGTGGTGATGACTTGTTTCTGCCATGATGACTCTGACTAGAGCTCATGGTGACTTTGAGTATGGAGTTGCAAACAAGCAAAACTTGATTTATGTTGCACATGTTATTCCAAGGTAAATACAATGTGCTTCATATGAATACATTATCCACTCTTCTCATCAGCAGCACTGTAGTGTTGTTTGACAGCAACATCTTGTCCCCCTTATTGGATTTTGAATTGGACTAAGGCTCAAGTAATTAGGATGATTTCAAATTATTCAAAACTGTTTTGGTAGTTCTGAAGTGGTGTATTGATAATGATCATGAGATTTCTTCTTATACAGGATATCTATCAGTACTAATATGAAATCACCTACATTATGAATTATACATCTATTGTATTCTATTGTTTAGTAAAAGCGTTGGATTCTGGATTGATGGTACACCTTCAAGTTCATAAACTGGTGTGTAGGAGACACTGATGAGTACAACAACAATCGTGAGTCAGCACTGTCTACAGATTAATTATGAAGGAAAGTTACAATGAAGTGATAAAAAAAGGCTGGTGCGCTGAAAAATATATCTGTTATTGTAAATTTTGTAAGTCATAAATTTAAATCTCACAGTAAATTATGTTGGGTATTGAATAATAGAAAGACTGATAAATAATGCACATGGTTTTGTTTGGGCTAACTCTTTTATAATCAGATTTATTGAGTCACTTCTCAGTAATACATTTTCCATTTCACCTTTTTATCACTTTTGTCTTCACATGTCTGTACAGTGAAACCTGTAGGCCTTTTTTTTAAATTTGTCTTTATACTGGTGGTGTGATGAGTTCTACCTACAACTGTACAGATGAGGCTCGTGTCTTATCAGTGTGTGTTATGTGTGTTTTTGGTTTGTGTTTTTTTTGGTAACAAATGCATTGGATGACGTAGAGTGTTACTTTTCACTTCCATCAGTCTGTGACAAAAATGACAAATAAATCCTGGGCTGACACAGACAGGCATCAAACACAACGCGCCCGCACACACATACACACACACAGTATGTACACTCTCATGTAAACATACTCGAATACTTGAACTTGAATCAACAGTCTCCTGTATGAATAATTATGTGAATCTGTGATAAGCCCATAGATGTCATTTACACTGGGAACGCTGGGGACATTTCCCCACCACATGTCCATGTTATGGTTCTTATTAAAACCTGTAGGCTACTTTTCTAACCCTGACAAGTGAAAATGTCTGCAATGAGAAGGGCCTTTGAGAGCATAGACTGTATTGAGAACTCATGACATTTTAATACGCTAAAAATATTTTAATGTACTTTTTACATTTTCACTACATGATGGGTTAGTTTTACACCTTTACTTCTTTATTAATTATATATGATTGATGGTCAGTATATGCAGGCTGTTTGTGTCGCTGGGACGCTGTGAGGTGAAAGAGAAACCAGTGGGTCAGCGAGTCATGTGCCAAAACAGGAAGTACCTGACAAGCCGCTGCTGGCAAGCTAAACAAAAGCAATGCAGATACGACTATCTTAGCTAATGAAAAGTGTCTCCGTGTCTCATAGAAGAAAATTAATGTTGATGCCACCAGACTGTGTAAAAAAGCGAATGGTACCATTATGGAAAGAGCTGTCAGAATCGTGATTTTCTCGGTCATTTTCTTGGCATCGCAGGTAAGTTAAGTTGATGGACGGTAATAAAACAAAAACTGAACTGGTTAGCGACTCACGGGCCTGATAGCTGAAGTTACCATCGTTAAACATGATAGCTTTGACTACTGTTACCCGTCTAAATAATATTCTTCGTGTGTAGTCGATATACTGTGCTAGTTTTTGCATATTAAGCACCGTGTTGTCCTGTTTACAACGACACAAATGACCGCTGCCAGTGAGCTAACGTTAGCTCTAGCGTTAGCGGCCTCAGCTAACGTTGGTTCAAGATAGAAAACTGAGTTTCTGAGTCGCATTAGTGTTAAATGATGGGTCGACGTTAATGTAGACAATAGTTTCCAAAGCTGAAATTAAATTACACCCCACTCTTAGTCCGCTAAAATGTAATGTATCTAACTTATACAGAAGTATAAAGTTTGGCGGAGGTTGATTTCCCTGACGTGCTCTTAAACGTCATCAATAAGGAAGTTTTTAATGTAAGGTGTTTATTTTAAGAATGAGGAATTGTGGTATTGATCTCTGCGGCATTTCATGATCACTGTACAGTTCTGTATGCTTCAGTGATTTTAGGTTTGGTTAGCAGTTCATGGGGGCGAAACTGTTCAAGGAAAACAAGTCTGCAGAAAGTTTGAAGATGACTTCAAGTCGGTCTAAACTTCATTAAATCTCAATAGACATCAGTTTTACAATTGAAAAAAATGGGATGCAGCAAATATTAACTGTCTGTCAGGCCAGCTTCAAATCATCTGTTGCTATCCGTTCACTCCTTTAGCCAGCAGAGTATGTTATATATTTTCTTCAGCACTTTTAAGTTTGTGTGAAACTTTAAATAACCATTTTTTCCCAACAGATAAACTGCCAAGAGGCGATCTTGCACATTTCAAATGGAGATACAGATAGGGAGTACTGCATTGTCCACAATCACTCCTGGACCCCCCTGTCACAAACCCTTGATGCTGCTGTAAGTTTTGCAAACCTTTTTAGTCACTTATTCTATTGTTACATGTTAGTATCAGGACAGGAAAGTGTTTTAGATTTTTATTGACTTCTTTAGGCATTTGTTATATTTTATGTCTATTTTTAAATATATCCAGAATAACACTGTTTCCTGCTAAAGTGGGAAGTGGAGTTGACAAGTTTGAGATTCAATTAAATAATCCCAAATGTCAAAATGTTACTTTTTATTACCGTTTTACAGCCTGTATATACAAACTTGTGGCTGGTGGTGGTTTTGATTAATGTGATAATAACCTTAACTCTTTATAGTTGGAAGTACAATTTCCTTGTTGTGTTTACTTCCTCTATGTGTGTGCATGTATGTTATGTTACGATTGGAAAATTTTCCTCTTCTCCTAATTGTTAAATCACTTGTTGTCTTCACTTTTCCAGGTGCAGTATCCACTGGTGAACATGACCTCCACTCTGCTATGTAATGGCTCAGGGGTCAGTCCAGATTTGGTAAAGGGCAAAGCACTGCTGGTGATGAGGGGGGACTGTGAGTTCAGCCAGAAAGCTCTGGTGGCTCAGGGCCTCGGCGCTACAACTTTGCTCATTGCCAGCAACAAAAATTTGGTAGGTTATTTATGTCAGTCTGTATTTTGTTAGTGAGTTAAGCACAAAGGTATTTGCCATTTTTCTTTAGATTTCAGTAATTAATTAACAGAGGACCCATTAATTGTCTGTACCTGATCATAGTGTGACAATATGTGAATGTAACATGTAAGAAGCACATGTAGAAGTGAATCCGAAAAATTAGGAAGTGACATACCAGTGGAACATATTTTTGTTAGGTTCACTGCGCCATTTTTTACATATTTGTTTGACAATATGCCATGCACAAAATTACTCAGCAAAGGCTGGATAAACAATTTCCCAAGTATAACTAACTGTATTTATAAAAATCTCTTTTGTACTACTCGGCTCTTTAGATCACTCCGTCAGCCAATGACTCAGAGTATGCAAAGGTCCATATTCCTCTGGCGCTCATGAGGTACAGGGACTTCCTGGAAGCACAGAAGGTCAGACAGCCTTTTTGTTTTTGTCAACCCCCCCCCCCCCTTTTTTTTTTATAAAGGTCACTATGATGAAGAGGGTCAAACTGGATTCAAAGTTGTTCATTAAATGTTTAGTCGTTGTGTATGTCCCCAGGTGTTTGTTGGAGGAATGCAGGTGAAGCTTTATGCTCCACCTCAGTCAAAGATTGATCCAAGCATTGCAGTCATGCTGCTGATTTCCATTGTCACAGTCGCCTTGGGCGGCTACTGGAGCGGGGCATGTGAGAGGTGAGCTTTTGCAGCTGTACATGAAGTGCTGTATCTGTACATTTTCAAAGGCTCAAACAAGAGAACATACTAAAAGAGGAACATGTTGTTTTTTTAAGTTGTTTTAATTGTTTTTTGTTAGTATGCTGTGACAATGTAATTGATTAACCACATACATAATATCAATGTGAATATATTGTTAACAGGTTGAACATTGATTATTGAATTATTTAATATTTATTCTTTATCAATGACATCTCTGTGTCTCAGTATAGTGAAGAACGAACACAGATAGGCTAGAAATTAACACGTTTTTCTGTTTGTGGCAGGGAGAGGTTGACTAGTGGTGGGGCAGGAGGAGGAGGGGGAGAGAACAAAGTAGACAGCGGAGAGCTTTTCCTGTACTCTCCTCTGAAGGTGGTTTTCTTTGTTGCCCTGATGTGTGGGATGTTGGTCCTCATGTACTACTTCTACAACGTCCTTGGTGAGTGGGACCAAATAAAACCTCTTGTATATTCAAAAGGAGTAATAATATCTGTCAATATGAGGTTTGATCCACGTTTCTCTTCTTTCCTGCAGTTTACGTGATTATTGCTATATTCTGCCTGGCATCTGCCTCCGCACTGTTCAGCTGTCTAGATGCGGTGATGGAACTAATTGGTTGTGGCACTGTGAGGTATGTGTGTCGCTCTTTCCAAAAAATAATAATAAAATACACACATACATTCCACTAGTGTTGGCCAGATATGAAATAGAACATTCTGACCCGTAGACAATGTTATCACTTCACAAAAATAATAACAGAGAAATAACAACGTCAGCCTGAATTGAATAGTATTCATCAGTTTTACCTGTTGAATAGCTCAGCATTATTAAGTCACTTTGTGTGAATGCTTTACTTCTCTTTCCTGTTTCTCCATATACACAGTAACCTTTATCCCATCTAAGCAAGACATTGTGGTCACAGTGGGGAGATGTGAAACAGAGCTGTGTGTGTTACTGCCTTCTCCTAAAATGTCTGTCTCTCAGTCACACCCTGGCAGACAAACCTCAACTGCTGAAAGCCTTTTGTTTATTTGATCGTCTGTGTCTTTTTCCAGCTTCTCTATCCGAAACTGGAACTTCTCAGTGAGGTCTCTCATACTGGCTGCTGTGTGCATTAGTGTTGCTGTGGTCTGGGGAGTGTACAGGAATGAAGACAGGTACTGTAAGAGGGTCACAACTGTAATCCTTCCATCTGTTTTACTCTCACACTCGCCCCACAGGGGAGTGTTCTGGTGAAAAAGTGGGAAGTGCACATTGCAGCAGCAGTGCTTTAGACATTGCAACACCAAGTGCTTACTGCGCTGGTGTTACATGTTTGGAGCAAGTTGTGTGCTCAACTTGTCCAGAAAAGTGGTTGGGCTTTGAATTCATGTCAGCACCGCACGATATGACGACTTTAGTTAAAGTTAAAGTATTTTCTAAAATATATATTAACTTCGCTCACATAATGATGTTGGCAGGGTTAGGGCAGCTCAAGTGTCTTATGTTATATTTAGAGGTAGGTCAGTGTTCCTAATATAGAAATGATGATGATCTCAGTCTCCCTGCCACAATATCCTTAACTTGTTTGTGATCTTTTTATGGTCTTATTCAGGCAGCTTAGACTGACTTTATGACTGTGAAAGTCAAAAACATTAGAAGCCGAAGTCTCTGTGTTGTGATATTAGCAGACAAAAGTTTAAACTTCTCTAAAGGTAATGAATGCTGATGAATTTCATGGTTTGCGTTCATTCATGTTGCTGTAGGCTTTGGGTCATGACTTTCTTTTAGCAGAAATTCATGTGGGGGTGTTATTAGTAATAATGTGTAACTATGCTATGCTCTCGTTAAGGTTTAAAAAAACATGCCACAGTTTAAACAAAGGGTAAAAGAGCCCTTCTTTGTCCTTGTAGATGGATCTGGATCTTGCAAGACCTGCTTGGCATTGCTTTCTGCCTCAACTTCATGAAGACCATTTCACTGTCAAACTTCAAGGTGCCTCTTACCAGCTCGTCTCCTCTGAGAATCACACTCCCTTCTTTTATCATTTTATCTTTGCTTTTATATTTTGTTAGGCTTAAGAAGTACTTGTACTGGCATTGTTATATTTATTTAAGTATATATTTTTATTTTTATTGCCATTATTGCCAAATCTTGTTGTCTTTTCTGTACATTTACATCCGCAGTTAATGCAATGCTGCATTCTGCAAAGCTGTGTAATGTTAAGGTGTTTTTCTTCCCTGTTGCATCGGTTCTGGACTCAATCTGAATTTTTCTCCCATCATCTCATAGATCTGTGTGATTCTGCTGAGCCTCCTGCTTGTGTATGACGTCTTCTTCGTTTTCATCACTCCTTTCTTCACCAAGGTATGAATATAATTATTTGCAATTGTTTTGTTTTCCAGTTAACATATTTCACTTGATGCACAAATGTTTAATTTGACTGAAAAAGTGATCATTTGCAAAGGGAACCCGTACAGCTCTGGTGTTGCAGTGTGATGCAAGGTGGTTTCACAAACGGAATAGTAACAAAAGATGATGGCTTAGCATCTCTTTGTCTGTTGACAGAATGGAGTTAGCATCATGGTGCAGGTCGCCCTGGGCCCGGATGCATCTGGAGAGAAGGTAAGTCCCCCTGCATTGCCCCTCGCCTTGAAGGGGAACTCCACTAAATTATCTTTCCAGGCATTCTCAAAATTGTCACTGTTTTCATGCAGTCAGCTTCTCCTGGTACGGATTCCTTCAGTGTTCATCGTTCAGGAGGTTTTTACCGGGACCTGAATTATCCGGAGAAATCTCTTCCTCTCCAAAACATGCGGATTTGGTTCTTATAACCGGTAGAAACTCTGAATAAAGCAGTTTCACCCTGAGAATCAGTGTTTCTCCAACGCTGTTCGGCGAACACGACACTGCGAGCGGCTTGTTTCTCTGATAACTTAAGATCGAGATGTCTGATGACTAAATCCTTTATCTGTTTCAAATATATAGTTAAAAACAACCAAGATAAGATACAAAGGTCATTTCTGATAGTGTAAGTACACACATCAAAATATATGGATCTAGTCATTTTTAGACATTTTAATGTGGAAAGCTTAAAAAGTTTTCCTTTAACCACCTCAAGCACTTTGTACCTGACCTGAGACTAAATCATCATTCTGTGAATAGATAAAGTGGAGGAGTAAATTTGTGTTTAAGAAGAGCAGTGTGAAGCCGTTTGTCATTTTAACAGTGCAATAATAAGTCCTGAACAGGAAGCTAAAAGCTAATTTTGGTGGAATTCCCCGTCAAGTTCGCTCAGGCTTTATTAACATCCTGGCTGATCTGCACTGCTTGTTGTTGATGCCCTAAGGGGAATGATAGACTGAATGACTAACTGTGCGCTGGGGTTGGGTGGGCTCTGTCGTAGACGCAAGGTAACATGGTGGAGATCCCTGCTGAACCCCAGACTCCCTCTGAGAAAGTAAGGCTTCACTTGTTACCATCATTCCTTTTGTCAATGCTGCCTCGTGTGAGTGGGAAGGGATTGGAGTTATTGTTTGGTCTCATGAGCAGAATCCCACTTTCATTCTTCTCTCAGATAAATATGTGATAAAAATATGATGAGGAAGTTTTTGTACTGGGCCTTTTTATTTTTTTTATACTCTTCTTTATAGACACACACGGCCTGCACAGATACATCCCAACTAATTGTTAAAATTTGGATAGACAAAGTATTCAAATGAGTACAAAAAAATGTCTTTTGCATTCTTTGAAATAAATTTCTAGTTATATAAAATTATTCTTGCTGCCCTTCCAGTTCATGTGTATCTGTGTTGCTTATTACATGTTTCCTTTTTTCCGCTGTGGCTGTTAGCGCCCTTATGGAGGAAGTTATGGGGGTATACTTAAACTTTTCCCCAGCCCTTTCACAAAAGTGAAATGTGAAGCAAGGGACAGAAACACATGTAGACTCTCACATGATTGATCACATGTCAGTTGGTATATTCTAAGAAGTCACTCAAGTTCGTAGTTTGAACACATCAGTTCTACTCGAGCTAAATTAGTTTAGCAGTGTTTTCACGTTGGATTTGGCCTTCAGGGGGTTTATAGAAGAGGGTTTTTTTGTTGTTTTCCTTATATTCCTTTTTACACATTTTCAGCATGAATTCTGTTCGGCATAGTTTTTTCTCTGTGCAGATAGAGGTGCCCAGAGGTTCAGTAAGGAATGTTAAGCCTTCGCGGGATAGCTGAAGCAGTGTTTCTCCCAGCAGCAGAGCTTATGTTGCTGGATTTTCGGTTTTCTGTGGGAAATGTTAATTATAAGAACAGACCATGATTTGTAGCTTCACCCCCGCTGCCTCCTTAACTGTCTACCCAGACTGTACAGATTCTGTCACATTGGGAAAGCCAAGGTATATAACTGAGATGTCGATTACATGGGAGTTCAAAATAAAACGAGATTTTAAAGCAGTATGCACCAATATGTCAGCAAGAGCTTTGAGAAATGAAGTAAAGAATGTAACGGAGTGTGTGTTTGGCATAACAGTTCTGCTGTCGCACTTGTCATTTTAAGCCTATGAAATGTTTTCTTCTCCCAGCTGCCAGTGGTGATGCGTGTCCCTCGGTTCTCAGCTTGGGCTCAGAACCTGTGTGGGATGCAGTTCTCCATTCTGGGTTATGGAGACATCATTGTTCCAGGTAAGCTTAAAATGTCACCGTCAGTG
Source organism: Lepomis gibbosus (assembly GCA_029875015.1). Taxonomy (NCBI): domain Eukaryota; kingdom Metazoa; phylum Chordata; class Actinopteri; order Centrarchiformes; family Centrarchidae; genus Lepomis; species Lepomis gibbosus. Next base: position 5,516 of record JAPMOB010212665.1, on the reverse strand, counting down.
TTTATCTAAACCCTCCCTGGTATGTTCATTTGTTAATGATGGGTGAGGTGTGTGTAATTTAAGTTACTTGCTAGTTTGAATGAACTATTATGTGTTGCTTTCTTTTTTGCTTTAAAAATCCCTAAACCAGCTGATGTTAAAATGCAGACTTGTGGAATGTCAGCATTGCGTCTAAGTTGAGAAAGAATAAATAAGGGCAAACATTTGTAGTGTGTCACTCACCCTTTGCTTCTCATTGGTCCAACAGGTCTCCTGGTTGCATACTGCAGCAGGTTTGATGTTTGGATCAACAGCAGCAAAAAGATCTACTTTGTCAGCTGCTGCATAGGTACCTCACAGCTCAGCTCTAGTTTTGTTCCATCCATATGTTGTAACTTTGCATAAACACATGTAAAGATGATATCGTTTTTAGAGTCACATGACTTGCAAGGGAAAAGGTATGAGAATAACTGAAATATCTACAACGCTCTAAATATACATGCACTCTATATACAGTATGTCATCACATGCCAGCAAGAGTCTTATAATACCTCTGCTTAGTGAAACACTGATATAGTTTGTGCTGACCACTAGGTGTCTCTGGTCTTTTCTTTCCCCAGCATTGCAGTCGAGTTCTGATTGTGTCTGTGTGTGGTGCAAGTTTCAAGTTCACCTTGTCTCTCTCCTTCTGTGTTTGTATTTGTCTGCTTCTCTCATTCCCTATAGCCTATCTGCTGGGAATGATAGCCACGTTTGCTGTGATGCTGCTGTCGGGGATGGGCCAGCCTGCCCTGCTCTACCTGGTGCCCTTTACCCTGATAATCTCCGCCGTGGTGGCTGGGTGCAGGGGAGAGATGAGGCAGTTCTGGGCAGGAACCACCTATGAGGTGAGAGGACCAGAGAGAGAATTCAAAGTGATTCTGTACAGGTTTGGCACAGTAGTGTTACTTAATAGATATGTAGGTCCTCAGTGCTTTCAAACAGGTGTCAGTATATTTCTGAAGAACTTAACACCTCTTGTATTTGTGATGTGATGAAACCAAAGTCAACACGGCGCTAATTCAAAAGTACACAGCAAAACTGAGTGCCAGGATGTATGCTGTCTTCTAGTAACTAGGAGGATGCTGTGAATATGTACTAATACAAATGAGGCGTATGTGCTTCAGTGCCAAGCTGCTTGTGCATAACATAATTTTAAAAAAAAGCATCTTACCTGTTCAGCAAAAAAGCCATTTCCTGGTCAGCCCTGTGAGTTTGCTGCTTCATTTGTCTCCAAAAAGCCACTGCAGTTCAAATAACTGCACTTACTTGCCTTGCAAGTCTGCAGACTTTCTGTAGAGCCAATCTCTTAATTGTTTTAAACAAAACAGTAAAAACCTTTTCTGTTGCAGCTCCAAAACTTTCATCATTTTCAATTTGCCTAGCAGTTGTCTTGCCATGTAGTTAAACTGAGAGTAAGGCGGTCTCACCAGACCACCTGACCTTCACTTTACAGCACTCACCTCTGTGCAGCCAGAGATACTGAGGAAACACTTCAGCGTCACTACATTGTCATTGCACTTAATTCAGGCAAACACTTCACCTACATGTAGTAGAGAGACTGACTCTATTCCAGTATATTGTGCTTGAAGAACTGATATCATTTATATGCTTCTTAACCTGGCATGTATCTCGATAGTATGCGTGTTACACCGAGTCATTACTATTGTGGGATGTCACCTGCAGTAAGCTTAAGGACATGCTGTGGTATTGAGGATAAGAATTCTAAGATTAGTTTTTAAAATTATCTTTGCTTATATGTACACACACGTACATGAGGTCACATTGGGGATATGGGCCTGTCATAGGCTGCTACTTACAAGGCCAGTGAGCGATTTATTTGAGATATACCCCACAAAGGCATCTAGAATGCCCATTATGTGAGACACATCATTTTCTCTTTAAAAATCAGCAGAACCTCTTGCTTGCTTATGTTTAAAAAATATTTTTAAAAAGGGAAAAAAATTCAGCAATGTTGGATACAATTTTTTTTAATTGTATGTATCTTAACAAAATGAACGAAACTACGAAAAACTTTATTTAAATAGCACACTTGTGAAATAAACTGTGCCATGGAGTATGGATACATACATAACATTCAAACAAACATGGAATTAAAAACAACCACAAGGAAAACAAAGTTAATCAAATATGCATGAGAACAAAAAAGTGAGTCTGCTTTAAAATTATTGTTGAGCATAGGAATATTACTACAGCTAGGACCATAAATTGACCTGCCAAAATGTTTGAGCGCACAACACCCTTCTGGTGTTTTTTGTCCAATAAAGTTTCAAGGTCTCTTCAGGTTTACATACACAGTAGGCATTAACTGAATCCTGAAAGTTAAAATTGACCCTATATCTGTAAAGATTTACTATAGTTAATATTCAAAAAAAAGCCTTCTTTCTCACCCGGAGGTTCTAGGTTAAATCAGAAATTCTGAGAAAAATTTGAATTGATGTTGGTGGATGATGTTGGTTTGTGTGTGTGAGAGAGAGACAGACAGAAAAGAGGAAAGAGAATAGAGGAAATAGACACAATTCTGACCTGGCTTCATCTTCACCAGGTCTTGGACTCATCCAGGGAACCTTTGCTGCCAGGTGTGCTTCCCTCCAAACCTCTCTCTCCCCCTGCATCCCTCCTGTCATTTTACAGTTGCTTACCGCAGTGCCTTATCTTTTCTTACCAGCTTCTTTTTGTCGTCTTTTCTTTTTCCTTTGACATTTTAACCTCTGATTTCCAGGGTCAGTGAGATATTCAAAGACACAACAGATGTTAATCATTTTTAAAACGCAAATATCTTGGAGGACCTATGTTTGGACAGTGCACTGATTGGCATTAAATGACCACTAGGTGTCTCTAGTTGATTGCAAATAATGTTCTGATTTGCCTGAAGAGCTTCTAAGCCATTCTCCAAAGTGGACTTGTGTTAAAGCTGTGGCCCTGGAATACCATTAACAATCTGCAGTTTGTTTTATTCGCAGTTTGTTTTATAATTGTCTTTCTCCATTCATCCATCTTTTTCAACCAACGTAATCTCATCACTCATTCCTTCATGCAGTTACCAACATGTTCATGTTGCCCTCTGCATGTTGTTGCTTGCAGTTAACCTGGGAGAGCTGTGGCATGGATTTTGGGATGTGTTATCTCTGTGTTTTGGTATTTGTAGAACGTACCGCTTGTATGCTGTAGTATATGCAGTACGCATTACAAAGTAAAATCCCATCTAAGTGAATTTCTTTGTCTTTCATTGCTATTTGTTGAACCAAAACATTAAACTGAGGCATTATTAACTTTTCTCTCGTTTTGTCTTTAGAGGGAAGAACTGACTGCTCCGTAGAAGGAGAAAAATGCTGACTTACAAGGTTGAGAATGGACCCATATGATGGATGCTTTTTCTTCTTTTTTTTTACATTTTAATATTACATTTGCAAAGCAAGGGAACACACTGTTATTATTGATCAATCAACAGCTTCTTAAAAGAGTATGGGTTCATCTGACTGCTGTGAATGGCTAATAAATGTTGTATAGGTGGAAAACCGATGTTTTTAAGTGATTGAAAGACATGTTTAGTGCCTGAAAGGTCTGTTAGATTCATGTTCAGAAAACTGTAATGACTTTACCCTGGTGATGATTGCAGACTACAAAATGAGAAAGCACTTTATAATATTTAGCTTGACAGTTGTTTCATTACGGGTGGGGTGGAGTGGGGGCTGGGGTATGATTTACTAGTAGCTACAAAAGGATACATTTTTGATAACTGTTTTGGGGTTTCTCTGTAACCTGTTTGTATGATGTGATTTCTTTAATTGCCTTATATTAAATGAAACAACTTCTATTTAATGTTCTTGTGTATTTTTTTGCCTTGCTGAAACTTCCACACAGATTCTTCAGTGAACAAAATGTTCCTGTAGGTAAACCCCACATGCCTGGATAGGCGGTGACTTGTTGTTCTGGTTGGAAAGAAATCCATACAGCCAATAGTACGTGTATGAACCGAGAGGAAAGGGCAAGTTTTTTGTTTTTTTTACAGGACTTATGGGGTGATTTTATGTTCTGTGAGGTTGCACGGGGGCTGGGCAGTGCCAATCATTAATCAATAAGCTCTTACAATTAATTTTGCAGTAAAGAAAGTTTCCAGTGTATAAAAGGATTAAACAGCTTGTACAATGCCAAAAAGTTAAGGGTGTCCGATCAGTATTTTCTTTTAGATTCCAAGGTAAGGAGCCTTTTTAAAACAGTCCCTCTTGTACAACTATTTATGTCCCATCATATTTCAGTGAGGTAGTCTCTGAAACTTGGTTATGTTGTTTAATTGCATCTTTTATTCTGAATTGGATTTGTCTTATTTTTACTTTTACTACGGGGAAAGAAAGACTACACTGGCCGCTATGGGTTTTCTTTCTTTCCAAACACTAACCAGTATCTTGTCGTGACATGAGTCATTTATAACTGTTGATGTCAATAGACTTAATATCTGTAAAATTAGAACCCCCCTGTAGGGTACCACTTTCCAATGAGGCACACTTAACCTGGCTTTATTATTGATTAATAAATAACTATTTATAGACCAGTGCGAGATCATGAATAAGTTTTGGTTGCCAGGTTAATAAATCTTGCTAGGTGTTCAAAGGATCCCTTGGCTGGTAATTGTCTATTGATAATAATGCAGTTGTAAACATTTATAAATGCTTAGAGGTTTCTCACTTTCCAATAGGTTGTCAAGTCTGTGATTACAAATGTTAATAAGTCATTATTAAAGGGTTAGGGTTAGTAGGTTAGGACTTTGTTTACAGTAATAAATTGATTTTGGTCTACTTAGAGAACAATGATGCTGAAATAAAGGCATTCATCTACCAGGAGTTGTCAAATATAGCCAAGAAAATGAAAAGAAAATGTGAGTTACTGTTTTTTCTTATTTGCCTTAGCACAATATTTTATTTCATGTACCACTGTACATTCTACAGTTGTAGAAGTACCTGAATACCTGCTACCATTGTACTATTACATATACCATTGATTGAACATTTAAAAATATAATGGTATACAGTATGCACCATGGTATTTTTGACCATGGTACTATAAAAAAAAATGTCATTATAATAAGTCTTAGATGTATATGGTTTGTCATTATTGGTTTATAGTGAACATATTGTGCTTGCAACTTTAAATCTTGCACCACCACTATTTAGGTCCCATCATATTTCAGTGAGGTAATCTCTGAAACTTGCAGTTATGTTGTTATAATTTCATCTTTTATTATTCTGAATTGAATGTGACTTATTTATTTGTGGGACATTTATGGGCAGGGGCTCTTAAATGTTCCACCTCTGATTTATAAATTATTATTAGTATAGGATTTATTAACCATTAACAAAGCCACTGGTGTCTTTCTAGAAACGTGGAGCCGGGCTTTATTATTTTAGAGCAGTTCATAATCTCATAGCGTGGTCTGTCAGCATGTTGACAGTCAGTCAGTGAGGCAGGAGGAGGTCAGT
>JAPMOB010212655.1:0-17282 GCA_029875015.1 Lepomis gibbosus | reverse complement strand
TTCCCATGATGCACTGAGCTCCTCTCTCCTCTTCTCTCTCTCTGAGTGCAACCTCATCCCATTAATGCATGTTACTAACTTGAATTCTTCCCTTTCCTGTAGTCCAGTGCTTTCTCGGCCACGCTCTCTGTCCTTCAGTCGCTTTCTGCGGGTGTTTCTGGCTCCCGAGCTGTGGGGGTTTGGATCTGTGGTTGCAGGCTTCCTGCTGCCTTCATGTTCCTGCTAAAATTATTACTATTAGTCCTATAATTATTAGAATACATATTCTTATCATTATTACTTTTTGTGTTATTACCATTAGTATTATTTTGCATCTCTGTGTGGATCGTTGCGCTGCTCTGTGCTCTCTGAACAGGGAGAAGATTTTTTAGTAAGTCGTCCTCTCGGGCTTTGAGAAAAACTTCAGCATGAAGTCAGCAAAACTACTCTGAAAAGTGGAACTTCCCTTTGTGCTATTTAGGCTGCACCTGCACTGAGAGCTGGCTGTGAGCTCGGAGAGAAAGGATGTCAGAGCCGAGAAAGCTCCTGTTTCATATTCATATTATTCCTTTAAGGAGTCAACACTTTGTCAGTGTTTTCTGATCTGCCTTGTGTTTGATGTTAGAACCCTTCAGATTTCCGTCCTGGTTCATGGTTGGTTTCTGTGTTTACAGCGCAGCCAAACAAAAAATGTTTTGATAAAGAAGTCGGTCAATAACAACATGAGTTCATGCTGCACAGCCAGCAGCTTCCCGCACAGTAAGAGACACAGCCACACTGTGTTGTTCAAAGCAGCTTATTTTGTTTTAGGTCTTCACATTGGTTCTTTTTCTCTCCATAAACTGTCCCCTCTTGGGCCACCGTGGACGTGAGACCAGATCTGTTTGGAGGCTTTAGAGGACAACAGGGATCAGGATGATAAATAAACCTCAGATGTTTCTCACAGCTGATTTCTCCCAGATGTTTGGTCTGGTTTTCAGTTTCCTGATTTCTTCTGCATTTTCTTAACATTGTGTTTTCTTATACACAACACTGTTTCCTAATGGACACACATGTTACCCCCCAAATCTGTAACAAGTTAATTCCTGCTTTGGACTCTCTGGCGATCTATTCCCTAAAAGGTTCACCCTGTCGGGGCGGTTTGCTGTTGGTCAACGGCACCAATTTGCTCTACAAAGTTCTTCAAAGTTGAACTTCTCATTCAACCCACGAGTGAATCCGCTGATCGCAGTGATTCTGTTGGAATGAACTGATTTACCTACATTTTAATGGCCTTGGTAAATGGGTTTCTACTCTGTTAGGTTTGTTTTTTACACTTTGTTTATCATCTCAGCATCTGTCCAATTTTGGGTGTTTCAACCGTGCAGCAGCTTATTGGACCCATATTTAGTTTTCTTGTTAGGCCGCGACCTCTAGTGGCAGAAGAAGCCGGGTAACGTGGTGTAGAGAGCAGCAAAGTCCGTGTAAGGAGGTGGTGGATGGACGAGGGAAGGAAACTCAAGACTTTTGCTCAGGAGACTGAAGGTCACTCGTCACATATCGACATTTGATCAAGACGCCTTGGCGTCACTTTAACGCCCAGAGTACCGTTTAGCTGTTTTACACGGTGAACAAACTCCTGGTTGAAAGTCCGGTTTATGACTCACCATGCGACCACCTCTCTACTCTGACTCCTTATGCCAGAGGATCTTGTGACGATTTGGAAGTGAGAACATGTTGGAGGTTTGAGTCAAAGTCAAAGGTCACATGTTTTAGGTTAAACAACGCTTTGTAGAAGACTCACATTTACATCTGTTCATTTAGCCGACGCTTTTATCCAAAACAATTTACAATTGTTACAGATGTCAGAGGTCGCACGCCTCTGGAGCAACGAGGGGTTAAGTGTCTTGCTCAGGGACACAATGGTGGACGTGTCACAGTGGGGAACTAAACCCGGGTCTCTCACACCAAGGGATGCGTCTTCCACTGTTCCATCACCACCACCGCTTATGACACGTGACTTACCTAATCTACTTATTTTTACCTAAACCTAACCAAACTACGACCGCTTCACTACATTAACCAAGTGCTAAATGTCATGTGACTTACCGTTAACATGCTGAAGGTCGACTATCAACCTATTTTGTTGTTTAGGTATGAGGACGTCTTGCAAAATATACATCTGCCTAACCAGTTATGTTATTAGAAAACAAACGGTAAGAAATGAAGATGTAATTTAAGGTGTTGTGGTAAAATGGCAAATTCATGTTCTGTCCTCCTCCAGTCCAGGCATCAATAACGAGATTTAACACACAAGTGAGGTTGTTTTAAGGAACATGTAGTCACTGGAGTGTGGTAATGACAGAGCACCAGCTGAAGGCAGGAAAGAGTTAAAACCTCTCTAGGAGGTGGTATGGAGGGGAGGGAAGGCGTGGGAGAGGGCAGTCCCCCCCGTTTTTTCTATTGATAGCCATATTCCCCATTTATTCCTGCAGTCAGGACGATGCCGAGTGACGAGCGCAGAGGCGCGACCTGCAGAGCCTCCACGCCGAGGACGGCATGACTGTGAGAGTTCATTTCAGAAAAACAGGAATGGAGAGCTGCACACTTCAACAGTAGGTGTTTTTACTTTTCTCCTTCTTCCAGGACAGAACGCAGGTGTTTGGCTGCATCATTAAAAACTTGTCTCCCTGCAGAGATAAAAGGCAGTCAGGTCAGCCGCTCTGCAGGCACATCATTATCTCAGAGCACTGAGCTGAATCTTACAACCACCTCAAAGTTTCATTTTTAGGTTAAGGTGAAACATTTTGATCCTTTACAGACCAAAATGAATCTCTGCATGTTATAAACGTTCCTCAGTCTCAGGCGCTCACATTAACTGAGAACTCAACTTTAATGGTGACATGGGAATCTTGCAAATTAAGGAAAGCAGGGGGGATTCAATTAAGAGATTTGAGGGTGTTTGTATGAAAAGGTGGGTGTGGATTATGTGACTTAAGTAGCAGGTTTTATCATTAAGGAGACAAGATTTTACGCACAAACTGGATTTACATCATAATGAAGGGAAGGTTTGACGTATTTGGGCTCAAATAGGGAACAAAAATAAGTTGTTATTGGAAAATGAAAACAATGAAAACATCTTAAAGACCTTAAAAAGTTTTCTTTTGACTAAGACCTTGAAGGATTGATGTAATCAGCAGACGGAGCAGGATGAGCTACGTTTAAAGCTTAACGTTGACATGTTAATGTACCAGATGTTATTTTACCCATTTAAAGGACTCGTTCCCTTCACATTCCACCTTAAAATACGCTTCATGAAGTTATGAAGTGAGTTGCTGCTTCTTGGTGTAAAGGAAAAGCAGTCAAGATTTCCTGAGTGATTCTGATTTAATTCTGTAAAAATAAAGACGTCTGTATTCAAGGCACCAACCACTTTAAACTCTTGATGTTCTCAAAGTTATAGTCTAAACCATTAATTGTTAGACTAAATAGCCCCAAAGGGCTTTACGAACTGACACCGAGGGGTCTTGACCATGTGTCCATATGGGACGATCTGGGAATAAGAACGGGTTGACCAATCAGATCACTGGAAAAATTCGGTCACTATTCCTACATCCTGATGGAGACAAAAGAGGACAATAATCGCTTTCAATAATTCATTTTTATTATAGATACAAGAACATTTTTTTGTATCCAGTGTGAGATATTCGGTGGGGAGTTTACCACACTTCACTATAGACAGACACAACCACATCAGCTTAGTAGCACAATAAATTAGAAACGCAACATTTCATTTCTTTTCTGTTTCGGCAGCAGAAACTTAAGTTTTAACAAATGCTTTTAATAAAAACATAGTTCGTTTATCTTGTTTTAGTATTTCATGTCAGTGAATCACTTTTGGACCCGGCGACATGGTGAACAGGCCATTATTTCTAATTTCCCCTGGTTCACGCCACCTTGTTTTCTCATCTGCTGTTATTCGTCATGTTAATTTGCTGTCAATGAAATCTCAAGCTTCCTCCATCTGTTTAACATTAAAGTGCAAATTAACAGCAGCTGAATATGGTGGAAGCCCAGCTGTGCTCACTCTTAGGTAACAGGGAGGAGAACTTTGACAGCCCATGAAGGTTTTTTCACAGTGCTGTTTAAGCTCGTCCCTTGTGAGCAATCTCGTAGATTTGTTCATTTTTCTTTGAGCTGCTTTCTTCTGCAGCCAGTCGGCGGCGATGTGGCCAAAAGCTTTGGGGTCCATTCATGAATATAAACCTGCAAAATGCAGAAAGACTGAAAGCATCATGTTTTTTTTTAAGTTTGTCAAACTAAGACAAAATGGGGATTTGCAGACACTTCAGGCAGAGCTGATACAGATGTGATTAATAAACGCTGAGGCATGCAGTCCAGAGGATAAACACAGAGGAAGAAGGATAAACAGAAATCCAAAGATAAATCCACAAAACAGAAACATCCAAAACCACAACAGAGTCCAGAAGTAAATCAAGACAGATTAACCCATTAAGAGGAAGAAGAGACCTGACAGCACAAACTAACCATCCCAAGACAACTGAAGGAAGGACAGAGGCTTAGAAACACCAATGGGGACAAACAAGGCCCAGGTGAAAACAATCAGACAATCAACACTGACAGGAAACTGAGCTGACACAAGAGGCTGGACACTTCAAAATAACACAGGAAGCAAAGTACACACAAACACATCAGGACAGATTTAACAAAACAGAATGAATCACAAAAACTAAACATGACCAAGGACAGGGACACAGAGACCGGGAGTGATTACTAACTAGAACACACCAGGGAGGGTCTAAACAGGAAGAAAACAGGGAAATGTCAAAACCACACACAGCATTTTTAGGTCGACAAAAACAGCTGAGAAAAAGTAAGACAAGACCTGCACCCCCTGCAAAGGCTGCCACTGCTATGGGTATTTAAATCATCCCAACTGAGGACTGTCAGCACTGAACTGAGCGGATCCGACCACGGGGCCGTCAACTCCCATGACCTCCGATCAGTGTGCTGAGTCTTTTTGTCCAGTTTGCTTCTCTCGTAGACGGGATGTTCAACTGCCACATGGAGTCACGACAGTCATGTAAACACGATCATTTTGTGCAGATTAGATGTTAGACAGACACACTGTGTAAAAACAAAAATAAAACTACATCTTGCTCTCCTTATTCTGGCTAATTAAGCTAATTAATAAGCTGTTTTGTTCTGTCATTGGCTCAAATTGGTCATTTATTACCTCTTCATTAGAGTAAGTAACTTAAATGTCTTATGTACATCATTTACTGGCGAGTGGATCTGAGCCAGAGCCTGGTTGATAATCAAGTTTTTCACAAGATCCTCAACACATTTTTTCATCTGTTTTCAGCTAGCTGCTCTGTGATTGGCTGATCGCTTTTGTAAGTATCAAGATGGCCCACCTCTTCCTCGCCAGTAAGATCACCATGCCGGACGACCTCCACTGCAAAGGCGGCTCCAGGATCCCCAGGAGTGCCATGAGGGTGCCGAAATCGATCTCTGCTGAGAAGCTGAGTCGGGACAGGGCCAGGAAAGACCACAACGTCGTCGTGACAACGCACGTCCCACATGTCAACGAGGTCCAGCTGACAGCGGCCACCGGTGGCGCCGAGATGTCCTGCTACCGTTGTACCGTCCCATTCGGCGTTGTCGTCCTCATCGCCGGCATCGTGGTCACTGCGGTGGCGTACACCTTCAACTCCCACGGGTCCACCATCTCAGTGCTGGGACTGGTGCTGCTGTCTGCTGGACTGGGCCTGCTGGGCTCCAGTGCCGTCTGCTGGAGGGTCCGACTGAGGAAGAAGAAGGACAAAAGAAGGGAGAGCCAGACCGCCCTCCTGGCCAGCCAGGGGTACTGCATAGCCTGATCACCTGCAAAGGACGGTCCAGTCCCGAGTGGAGTCAAGGTTTGCTCACTTTTAATCAAAAAGGTGGTTCAGATGGTGGACTTGAGGGACACAGTGAACATAAACTGGTGGTATCACTCATTTGAGGCAGCACTGACTGCAGACTCCTTAAAGGACTCAAGGCTGTGATGGTTCAAAGGAAAAGGACGACTGTGGCACTCATGACGCAATCCAGCAGCAGAAAATACTGGATTATGGAGACTTTAAAATCAGGAAGTCCTGGACGATGGACTAAACCTCTCTTTCAAAGAGAAGTACCGAGAACATGAGATTAATAATCGATTATTCAAAAGACTACTGTGATAATCTTTAAGGTCATTTATGAAGCCAAACATTAATCTGCTTTCAGATTATCAAGTGTTTCACATCATTCGGGTTTTGGACTGCTGGTGGCAAAAAACAAAGCAATTTTCAGACGTTAGCTTGAGCGCTGAGAAGTTGTGAAGAGTGACTTTGTCCTCACATGTACAGGGACATACAGGTCTGTGATTTACATCTTTCTATAGATCAATTTCTGTTGATTTCCAAAAGATAATCAAAGTAAACAGGATGCACTTAGCTATAGCAGAGGCTCTGAACACCTCTGTAAATGAGAGGTTTTAGTTTTAGATATTTTAAATGTTGCTTAGATTTTAATGTTGCCACACAAAGTAAATTTAATTGATTTTAAATTGAATTTGACACAAAGTGTGCAAAACACTCATACAGGAGAGGCACATGTTTTAGAGTTTAATTTAACTGGTGCTTCCATTTAGTATAAATAACAAATTATGTAACACTTTCTAACCTCCCACTGCTTTTATTCTGAAGGTCAGAGTACCATGATGGGAGTTTTATTGTTGCTTTAAATGTTTCCTCAAAGAATAATCGATTCATCAGCAAAACAGCCTGCAGATTAGTTGTAGCTCTACAAAGCTCATCGATGATGTACAGTATTTCTAATGAGACGATGCCAATAAGCTATAAAATACATTTAACGAGGTACTCTGTTGTCGACGTTTTTCTGTCAGTGATAAGCTCATTTGTAATCTCAGCACGTTACGTTTCTTTCTGAGCAGACAGAAGACTCCACCCACTGCCGAGTAACCGGTCAGAAAACGTGCGTGGAGCTGAATCATGCAGTGACGTTGTGAATACTGAGCTCACAGATGGGGAGACTCTCTGATATGCATGCCACTTTGTGTTTAAACTAGTGCACTGATGAAAAATAACCAAATGTCATGTATTCCTCTGCATTAAAGAAGTCTGAGGGTTAATCTGACGCTGTCTCACTTTCTTGTACCTTGAACAGGTCTTCAGTCTATTTATTCCTTGTCAGTAGACTTTTGTTCAGCTAAACTGAAGATTAAAGTCTGAACCTGAGGCTGAACTACTTCGTCTTAATTCACTAAGGAGTTTGTATTCAGAGCCGGTTGAGGAGCGACTGGAAAGTTATGGCAGCTCGGCTGTTATATTTAGTATGTTTATGTTGCCTAGCATCCCACAGACACACGACCAGATAATAAACCGGGTTGGAGGCCGGGGTTGCGTCATTTGGGGGAGGCTGTGGTGACGGGTAACGGTTACAACGCGTTGTCACTTCTGCAGTGCTAACTTTATCTGCACTGGCGTGCTGCATCCTGGGAATGTGAGAGGCCGGGGGNNNGAGAGTGGAAAGAGAGAGAAGCAGTGTTGCATCACCTCGGTGGATCTTCAGTCTCGTTCTTGCAGACTGTTGGGAGGAGGTACGGGTCCTACGAAGGTGAAAATAGAAGCAGTGAAGTGGAAAAATATCAGAACCTCACAGGAAGTGGACCCTCATTATTCAGCAGACCGCCACCTGCTGATCCCCTCTTCTAAATAAGCTGTTCCACTTGTTGATGGTGGAAAGTGACTGAGTGCAGAATAATTGTACAAATTAGACATATTTGTACTTTACTTAAGTATTTTGATTAGTTCCAGTTTATAATTCTACTGCGCCATGTCTCAAAGGTAATACTTAATGTCTGACAGCTGCTGTTACTTCTCAGATTACAGTTGTTCATCCCCTTCCTGTCCAGTGAAAACCTTGTATCTCCAGGTGATAAACTGCAGGATTAAAAGTGTGTTCACACTGAAAGCAAATTTAATACTCGCTTTCCTCACGTGAGTTTGACCGCTGTGTTCACACACAACGAGTTTTAAACGAACAAACATGAATACCACAGATATATGAACCCAAAGTAAACCATTTGCAATAAAATGATCAAACTGATGCCTAAATAAATACAAAATGATGCCGTTTTGTTAGACATATGAATTCATGCTTTGTCAGGTCTGTCAGCAGGACAACAACTTTTAAATTGTTTGCTTTCTGAATGGAGTTCGGTTCGATCAGGGCTGTGCTATGCTAACCTGTTCTCAGTAAAGTACAACGACAGCTGGAATAAAGTTACAGACACACACCAGGTAGTTCAGCCTCCTCGCTTTCTTTTCTCCAAGTAATGTCCAGCTTTGTCAGTTTTTATATAAATATGAAGTCGAAATCCAGCAACAGCAACGCTACAAACATTAATCGACCGTGATGCATTGCTGCTGATTAAACTACCCAACACGTCTTTCTCAGTTTTGTTGTTTGTTGATATCTCGCCTCATTTTTTCCTCATAATTACAACTTAGAATCAGATGATATCTTTGAGACATCCGATTGACTCACCGACAGACCAACATTTCCACCCCTAACATTAAAAACTGCTCTTCTTGTTTGCCCCCTTTTAATTATGTACCTCTGTGGTGGGGGTCAGTCATGTGTTACTGTCGCTGAGCTTTGTTTCGGGGCAGAACGAACGATCACTGTGTTTCTGAGGCTGCATCAGGCCGTGTGAGGAGGTTCCAGAGGGGAAATCCCGATCCTCCCTTCCCGTCCTGTAACACAGTGACCAGCTGAGTGACCAGAGGTACAACACAGTGGCACCCCCTCCCCCCTTAAACACACCCCAGACTCTCAGCCAGAAAAGGCCTGGCACGCAAAGAGACAGGGAACCGGCAGGATTAAAAGGGATCAGCCAGAGAACAGGAAGGTTTCTGTTCCTACACGCCCTTTAGCAAAACTTTGAAATAATTCCCCTGCAGGCGTGCGAATGTTCTGCCATCAGACAAACCTCAAGGTCAGTAGAGTCAACCGAGGCTGAAGAGAGCTGAGTAACCCGCTTCCAGACCTCTGAACCAGTTCCAACTCTGATTTTTAATAGGCCCAGTGGTGGTCATATAAAAATGTTTCATCCTATTTAAGCAATTAGGCAAGTTGTAAAGTTCTGCAGCTCTGTTTGCCAACATGAGCAGAAATCTCTGCTATCACTGTAAATCAGTAGGGGACCCTTCTGTGTGGTCAGAGGTGCTTCTCATTAACTTCCTCGTTTGAAACTCCAGTGATCACGGCCGCACTGAGCGTTTAGTGTAACAGCCAGGTCAAGCTTTTAAAGGTGTTTAAGCTTCAGACTGACAGGTAGCACACTGAGAAACGATGAGTCACCTTTACTGCTGTACATTTTGAAAAGGCTGATCATGGTCAAATCTTTTTGCACTACCAGATAGTGTACAAGGAGAAAATATCCTGCATCACTAAACAACTGTATGCACATATGTGCAGTTTACAAGAGATAATGGTGGCGGATTTTACATGTAAAGATTTGTAGATTTGGGTCCTTGATTTCAGACAGAAATACTGAACTGGTAGAAAATGCATTGTTGAAAAAAGGAACGAGTGAACATGAGGAGTTAAAATCAGGGAGCCTGCAGATCTGTGAAGGAACATTTACCTTCACAAGTTGAGAGTTGCACTACAACCTTGAAGTGCGAAGGCAAGAACACAAGAAAAAAAATCGATGAAAGTACCCAGTATACCGAAATCAAATCAATGAGACTGGATGAAAGAAAAGAGGCACAATGTCGAGGCAAGTTCAAACAGCACAATACAGTTTGTCTCTGTAAGTCTTTCCGCAGCACAACATTCATTTGCTTCTCCCTGCTGAAACACTAATGAATGTCTCACACTGTTATAACAGTTTCTACTGCAAACACACAACAAATGAGCTCATTACAGTCACAGAGCGAGCGGAGAGTGGGAGCGAGAGCGGAGGTGAGGTTTAATTAGCTGTCAGCTGACAAACTCCAGCTGCCGCTGACAGGTGGGTGAATCAGTAATGAGGCTGGGTGTCGGGGACGCTGTCAGTCAGAGCTGCTGGGAAGCTCGTTACCGACTCGCACAAAACCTTCCTACGGAGTCGGTGCTAAAACTGGAACCTCACAGGTCGAGTCTTTACAGGCGTCACCTCTCTCTGCTGAGATAACGACTAATTAAATTAAAGCTGAGAGTGGTGATAAGGCGACCAGCGTTTAGAAGGGTTTAGCATCTGTTGAAGCCTATTTTCATAGTTTTTATATCCTGGTAACAATAGTCGTTTCCATCCAAACGTAGAGCAAACTTTAACTGAATTCCCACAACTGTCATGCAGATGTTAGACGCCGGACGCACCAAGCTTAGCAGTTGGTGGAGCAGATTCTCCAGTTTAACCCCTGCAGAAGGAGACAATGAAATCATTAACATGGAATTCCCATTACAGTGTCAAAGTGAAAGTAAAGTTACAGACTCCTCAGCACTCCACAGATCTTGAGTGACATTGTTTCATTTCCATAAACCAACTTTTCCAACTGAGCTTTAAAAGTTGGATGGAAATGCTTTTGTTGTCTCAGGTGCCAGGATGCTTCAAACTAAGTTCTCATAGGATCGTTAAACACCTTTGCGTTGCTTCACTTTATCTTGTACCTTTCTGTGTTCACCAGAAGTGGAAATGTGTGTCATCTGCTGCTTGTGCTTAGGTCTTAGCAAACAGCAGACCCGCTCATAATATAACGTATGTCAAGGACAGACTTTCTCTTTTTTCCTTCCAGGTCTGACAAACATATCACCAGCTTTACACTGCGCCAGGTCACGGTCAGGTCAGAATGTGAAGGCATTTGTGTTTTTCTAAAAGGTAAATATATTTACAGACAGTCAGAATTCTTCTGTTGAGACAACAAATGTCACAAAAAGAAAGATTTAGCTCTGCAGCTCAGCTGTTCCTTGAAGCTGTGAGTTCTGGAAATGATTCTGAGCTGTGGAGGTTAAATCTTTACATCTGTCTTTTGACTGGAAAGCAGTAGACACTTCCAAAGTGACTCAGCCTGCTTGATCTACAGCGAGGTAAAGGTTGAATGAAATTAAGACGTTACAAAATGCAAGCTCTCAGGTTGCAGGCATGACAGGTGGGAGGAAGACCGGGTTTTTTAGAATATCAACATTTGACGATGGTGATTCATTGATGTTAAAATGCAACGCACCTGACAGGAAGAGCAGGGGCTGTTTTAGAACAAGCAATGGATGCAGGATACGACCAAGTGGCTCCAGTTGGTCTGTGGTGGGAAAGATTCTGTGATAGAAGCTGGTTTCAGCCTCTGAAGGAGACCGACCAGCAGGGCCAACAATGGCACGGAGGCCCCAAAAGGCCCCATTAACCCGGGAGAGGCACTTCCTTTCATCCGTCCCCTCAAACTTTCTCTCTGCATCTGTTTCTTTCATTTGCTGGTGTGGTGACGGATTGAAAGGCTCATTGAAATAACAGGGTGTGCTTGTAGATCCCAGCTTGTGTGTGGGTGCTGTGGCAGACCGGAGGGGCGTTCTCAGCGGTGCCGCCTCAACGCAGGAAGAGGACATTGTTTTTCAAAAGAATGGCAGCCACATTTTGTTTGCCATCGTGGCCCGCCGCCGTTCCTCCAGTCAGTCTCCCAGCTCTTCTGAAAAGGTTTTGATAAGAAGGCTGAAGGCTGTTCTTGAGAGAGGTGACTCCGCTTCCTTTAAGCAACACAATGCCCTGCATCAGGAGTGCCGGAGCTGTTCTGCCTGCAGGGTCAGCATGGAGAGATGGTCACACCTGCAGTAAACTCATCTGCATTTGTAGGATTGGCCGTCAGTCTTTGACCCAGACAGAAACATCTGAACAGCTATCTGCCTCAAATTCTGTTCTCATATCCGTGCGCCCCTCCGCACAAGTCACGATAACTTTGGTGATCCCTTAGAGGACCAGTTTGACAGGTTGGGAAGTATATTTATTCACTTTCTGGCGACTGTATCTTGGCTGGGACCAGTGACTTCCCGGGGCCTTCGCAGTGTCAGCGTATAGACTTACAACAAATAAAGTATAATCCAGGTTTCACATAGACAAATCCCTAAAAGAGTCAAACATCAGACAGATTAAACGCCTGTGAAAAGTTTTACAAAGAAGCAATATGGTCAGTGTTAAAGGTTCTTTGGAACTTGATAGATTTTGTGTCCCAGTTTCACCTCAGATCTGAAAGGTTTTTTCATTAAGCTTTAGCCTGATTCCTGGGAGGACTTTCTCCAGCTGTCCTGTACTTAGATCACATTTGTTCTCCATTAACATCTCTGTGTTAAAGTTGGGAAAGACCCAGTAGCTCCAGGTATCACACTCATATTGAGCGATTCTGCAGAAGACAACGGATGTCCAGTGTTAATGTAGAAACCAAATAACACCAGACAGCCCAGTCGCAGCCTTGAATCTGCCTGGTTGTTACAAAACAACAGTCGACCTGCAACTAGAAAAAGTACAACTGACCTGAGTTCCTACAAATGGAAATGTTTATTGTAAAAATATATAAACCAAACAAAGGTCAGACATGTTTCATTCACGCTGGACGTCATGCTCCTGGAAGAGAAATTACGGCCTCCAGCTGTGACTGGAAAGCAGCATTATCGGTCCGCAGTCTAATTTGTTTCAGTTTGAGAACCACTGGACTACGGTACATAAAGCTAGCCTGATCATCCGTTAGGGAGGAGGACAGATAACACGGACAGTCAAGTAAGTACGTAAAGTTCATTTATAAAGCACCTTCCACAGATAAAAATCGCAAAGTGCTTCACAATAAAGTGAGATACAGTACATGAAAACAAACATCAGACAGCCATAAAATAAATAATCATCCTGGTCTTAAACTACATGTGGGGAACCACTAACAGCCTCTGACCTGATGACCGAAGACTAAGGATGGCAGTTTGAAGCCGTATCTAGTCAGAGATGTAAGGACAGTGTGATTTTGATTGTGCGGGTCAAAATGAGTTTGGCTGGGTCGACAAACTCATCTTATTTTTTACGTGAGGTTTGATGCCATCTTTTATTCACAGGGAGAGTAACACTCCAGTCCAGAAGGTGGCAGTAACACACCTAAAAACTGTTTCTTTGTGCATGCTTCAGCTGCCGGTGTGCATTTCTGTAAACTATAATACAGTAAGTAATTGTGGCAGTTAAAATACTGCAATAAATAGCCAATGGGTAACATATTTTGGGCGGTTTTGTGTGTGTTTGGGTGGTTTTTGGAATCCATCAGCTGTATCTGGTAACACTGTGTAAGGAGGAACTTAACCAGGCAAGGTTTGAAATGTAAGCACTTGGAACAGGTGTGATGTGTGCTCTTCTGATGTGAGTTAGAAGCTTTGCAGCAGAGTTCCGGAGACGGTAAAGCACCATCTTATTCAAACAATTAAAAAGAGTAACAGTAATCTAGACGAGCAGAAATAAAACCGTGAAGGACCCTCTCCAGTTCAGCCTTTGACACCAGTGTTCTTAGTGTGGATATATTCCTAAGTTGCAAGAAGCAGTTTCTAACTAATTGCTTAGAGTGGTTCTCCAAGGACACTGCTGAATCAAAAACAACACCTAAACTCTTGAGGCTCGGCACGACAGACGAGCTCAAAACACCAATATGCTGCTTTATCTGAGAGATGGAATAGTGAAGTGTTTCATTTACATCCACCCAGTTTGTAACGTTCAGTGCGTCAGGACTTTTCTCTGTTCCATCTTTAGGGATCCAAGCAGTGAAGCTGCGTGAGCATACCTGGCCGGGAAAGTCCCGTATTTTACCCTTCTTTCCCGCCGTCCTCCCGTATTAGTATTTTCCCGTAAAAATAACAAAAAAACATTCCCAATCCGAGCTCTGTCACTAGCCTCGCAATAACTGCCACCTGCAGGTAGACGTTAGACAACAGAACTGTTTGCGCTCTACTCTAATGTAAAATTAACCACTCTGGCCCCGCCTACAAATACACTTTAAAGAATGCAAAGTCTGCAACAAATTTGTACAATAACTCACTAAAAGAGGAAAGAAAAGTTATGTGAAATTAAAAGAAAAACTTTAAACGAAAAGCAATATGAAATAAAAAGAATGTGTGGAATGAAAATAAAATGTAAATGTAAAGACAAGCAAAGTTAAATGAACAGAAAATATGCAAATAAGCATTTAAATAAATGCTCTTCATATACACCCTTTGTGTTTTCATTTAGGCTGTAACACCTGTCTTAAAATGTAAGTGATACTGGAGCTTGGTTGGGGTGGTGGGACTGATCGCGATGGGCGCCGGTCTGTGCTGGAGCCCTATTGGTTTTGTTCTGATTCTTCTTTTTCTCCCCTAAAAGTGTTTGGGCAGCAAAAACTGCTAGACGAAAACTAACCAAAACTGGCACGTAGGATGCAAATTCCACCCAATACTCAGGCAATAAAAATGTCTCTCACAGACCTCATGGTGGCGCTATAACTATACATTTTGCGTCTTTGCAATTATCTCAAAAACGGCTTCGGTTAGAGTCAAAATTCTTTCATTATTTCAGTCTCTGGATTCCTCTGCATCTTTGCTCCAATGGTCTTCGGCTCTAAAAATTTCAAATTATACAACTTTATACTCATTTTTCTCTGAATCCTATTTTTGCGAACTCGTCCCAGACGGTTTCTCCAATCAACCTGAAACTTTGGCGGGATCATCTACGGACGTCGCTGATCAAAAGATATCAAAATTTTTTTATACATCAGTCTGGTTTTTTTTTCCCAGAAATTTTTACTTTTGTTTCTTTACGTACAATTTTACACAAATACCCGTAAATCAAAATTGCCGTAAGTTATTGTAACCAAACTCGACGTGTCTGCTCAGATCCTCGGCCCGAGC
This sequence comes from Lepomis gibbosus, assembly GCA_029875015.1. Lineage (NCBI taxonomy): Eukaryota > Metazoa > Chordata > Actinopteri > Centrarchiformes > Centrarchidae > Lepomis > Lepomis gibbosus. The sequence continues at coordinate 2,375 of JAPMOB010212655.1, read as the reverse complement.
TTTGCTGATCGGTCATGGGATATTCTTCCACTAGGTGGCACTACACTTGCAAAAAGCTTATACCTCGTAATTCGCTGGATGTATTTGTACGAAATTCAGTTTGTATGATCTCAGGTCCCTACTCAGTTGATGTATAAAAATTGGTAATGATTGTGCAAAGTGGGCGTGGCTTCTTACAAGAAATGTAAATTTCAGATTTTTTTAAGTTAGGAACATTTCTCTAACTTAAAACAATCTAAAAAAATCATCCATACACCGTAGAGAGCTGAAACATTTTCAGCACATCCACTGATATGTGGCTAACGTTTACCGCACTGCAACCTATGCTCAATTCAGAAGTCAGTCTCTATATATTTTTAAGAATATGCTAATTCAATAAACATTTATATCTCCACAAGTCTTTCTTCAAACGCTACCAAACTCGACTCTCCAAATGGCCGATATGAAGGGTTTTCAGATCGGTCAAACAGGGAGTCTGCAGTGATTCGGTATCTTGCTGTGGCTTGTACAGTATGCACACCATTTTCTTTTTAACTCCGTTTTGGATCAAATGCCACCAAAAAAACATTAACAACACAACACCTGAAACCAACAGAATGATGTGTGATTCGGCTCTGACCGGCTCTGGCACATGTGACATCGCCACCTCATCTTGTGAGAAGGTGTGGGAGAATAGCTTCTCACCAGTAGCTCAGTCAGGAATCCAGGGTTCAAACCAAGTCCTACTTGCTGACAATGGGGGTGTTAGGATCATAGCAGTTGTCGACACTTTCTTCTTATTTTTCTTGTGTATCTTAAACTTTAAATCTTGGAAACATAAAATGTCACAGGTTGGGTTGAACATTTCACCCAGTAGTCAGGCACATATAATGACACTCTCTGATCTCTGTAAAAATCAAGTTTGCATTTCCGCAATTAAAAAGTCAAAATTCTTTCATCCTCCTCCTTTTTTCCCCCCGTAAAAAGGTTTTTCTGATCTGACTCGAGGGTCTCGGGACAGTAGGGGGTCTTGTGCCGTACAGACTGTAAAGAGGCAGATTTGTGATTTGGGACTTTGACTGTAGATAAAATTGAATTAAGGTGCCAACATTTTCTCCAACTTCAGGATAAGAACTTTCTACATCTACAAGGGAAGCTCTCCACAAATCTGCTGAGTCTCCAACAAACAACGTTAGAGTTTCATCCTTCAGAAATCAGTTTTGACTGGCTGTCTTACGGTTTGGTGGGTCATGCTGATCTTAAACCATTAGCAGGTCACTTCAGCTTGTTTGGGTGTCCTCTCTCCAAAGTCTAATATCCGCTTTGCTATATTTTTCTTGCTGTTATTTTTACCCCGCCTTTTTTCCCTCGCAGCCTTCACCATCTGCTGTCGAGGACAGTAGTTAGGTGTCCCTGGTTTGAAAGCTATTTCCTGATTCTGTTATTCTTCAGCATTTTTTGAAGAGACTGGATATCCTCTTTTAATTTTTCTGCGTTTTATTTAGACAGGAGAAGGGTTGAGAGGTTTAAAGACAGACAGAGGTCTACAGACAGTGCATTCAAACTCAATCTGAAGGCTCTCTGCCCCAGTTTCTGCTGTGAACTCGTTGAATGTTTTCTCAGTAAGACTGAAACGTGTTGAGGCTTCTCATGAATCTACGTGGGAACTGAGAGACGTAGGGACACGTGAGATGCTGCAGCGCTGATGCAGAACAGATGCAGGGTGAATCCAAATAACACAAAGCATTTTCGAAGCAGTAAACTAGTGAATCTGGGTGACGGGGTCACATGACATCAGCCTCTCTGGTATACATTCAGTTCTGTGATCCCATTGGTGCTCGGGCTCTTTGAGCTACAGCAACTCCGTTTCCCACAGATGTTCAGAACCTGATGTTCTGTTTTAACTCCTCTTTAAGTAAGCAGAGGAAGAGTGTCGCTGTGAGCATGAGCAGCGAGAACCAGCAACTCAACGCACATCAACAGAAAAGACAAAGAAGAAATGATTAATCATGTTGCCTTCAGTTTGATTATTGATTTCTGTGGAGGTTTTGAATCCTAGTGTTTCATTTAAAATGTGATTCAGAGGATTTATCTCCATGAAAGGAAAATAAAGCAGCTGGAAACAGAGATAAAGCTTTCAGTTTGAACTGCATCTCATCGACACGTCTGATGCCGCAACTTCACGCAGGTCACTGACTCCGGCGGAGGCTGAACGTCTGCAGGACATGTGATCATTTACATACTTTTAAAACTCTGCGTTGAAAACAGATCGTCAGTTCAACTGAAAACAGGGAGTGAATAATTATTAGTGGTGGTGCCGTTATCGGCGTTAACGGCTGCGTTAACGCGAGACTCTTATCGGGCGACAAAAAAAATATCGCCGTTAATCTATTCTC
>JAPMOB010212651.1:0-11271 GCA_029875015.1 Lepomis gibbosus | reverse complement strand
TCTCAAGCAGTTTGTGATGCATTTTGGAAACAGGAGATGAGCCCCTGGTCTAATGCGCCACCTGGGTTGAAACCTGGCTTTAAACCCGTTCGCACACATATTTTAAATGCCTTCGGCAGAATTCAAATGAGCCATTTTAATCTAGATTAATCTAGATTAATTTTAAAATTAATCTAGATTAATCTAGATTAAAAAAATTAATCTATGCCCACCCCTATTTTTTATTATTATTTATTTATTAAATCTGCTCTCCAAATCAGTTGGTATTTAGCACCAGGACAACAGTAACACACACACACACACACACAGTGTGAGAACACAATGACCTCATTAAATAATGACACCTTCCTGTCTATATTTAGAGCTCAACATTGATCCTCAGGAAGTCACTTCTCTCAATCACACCTTCATCCTCCTCCTCTCAATCACACCTTCATCCTCCTCCTCTCAATTACAAAATTTAAAGGACATTACACTTTGACATTCCAGCTGTTCCACCTGTTTTCAGTGTTTTTGCTAAGCTAAGCTGTTTTGTGTTCAGTTCATTTACAGTATAACGACAGAAAGAATGGAAGCCGTCAGGAGAGCGAGCTGTCCGCTAACATGTTCCCCACATCGACTGAAACCTGCAGACTGACCTTCGTGTCCCATCTTGACCGTCTTGTCGGTGGAGTTGTTGTAGATGAGGACGGCTGTGGCGTTGTAGGCGGCTGCCTTCAGGATCTTCTCTTTGAAGGTGCAGTTTCCTCTCTGCAGCAGCGCCACCCAGTGGCCGCTCCGGGGAGGAACCAGGAAACGAGTGGCGGGGTCGCAGCCCTGCCGGTCCACCACTGAGGAGACACGTTAGCATGGTTACTGTGGCAGTTACAGCTTCAGTACAAAGATAAAACAGTTTTTAATCTTTCACATTTTAAAATGTTTTCACGAACACTTTCCTTTTAATGTATTAAATCGAAGCACTTTGTCATTTTATGTATTACAAAAATAAAGATGAAGTCCAGTCCAGTACTGTTTACTGGTTTAACTGGAGAATCTCTGATCTATAATCAGCATGTGATCAGACAGCAGCTTCACAGCTTCTATTGTCAGACACAGGAACAGATCCAGGATCATATCTGGGATCATATCTGGGATTTCTTCAGTTTGATGTTTGTTTTGGATCAACAGAAAGACCTCGCCTGTCCTTGTCTGCAGAGACTGTTTTATCAGCCTCACCGTCACAGTCTGCCGGGTTCATTCACACCATGTGGACTCATTCATTCATTCAGTGAGCAGTGAAGTCAGATATCAGCCAGTTATTGATCATCACATTTCATTTATCTATAAAATGTGAAGCATTGTATTGTGCGTTTGCTAGTAGTGCGTCATAGACACACATAGAGAGCAACACATAGTGGAGACAGAGACACACAGAGTTCAGACACTTGATGGCCGACAGTAATTGCAGTGAAACAGAGCGTAAGAGCAGCTGAGAGGAAAAAATGTTCACGTTGGCCTCAGCTTGTAATTCAGAGTGCGAGATATCAGGAACCTCTGCCAGCGCAGATACAAGAACGATGTGTCAACAAAGTGAGGGCAGCAAATTAAAACCAGATATTAATATGTATACACTAATCACACCATCTGGTTTCACCTGATAACACAACAACATCACCGAGGCTGTTTATCTGACGTGGCTATAAGGTTAGCACTGAGGCTACCACTGATGACATCACAGACAACAAACCAGCATCTGAATAATGAATTATAAGAAAAACATAACTAAAGCTTCAAGCAGCGTTGGGCGGGCCCTCGCACGTGTAGCGCGTCGAGGTTTGAGGCGGGCGCGTTGCAGATTCTGGAGCTCTGAATTTGCCACGCACTTCGGACGCTGCACAAAAATGTTATTCATCACTTCCTGTGTCCCCTTTGTGGCGCTACATAACGCTTGGTATTATGACTATAACTGAATATTTGCATGTAGATGTGTTCGGGGCGGGACTGTTATCAAGCACACAAAGTTTGATGCAGATGTGAGCATGTACAACTTCCTCTTTCATGGCAAATCCTCGATTTTGGACGCCACGGGCACGCCATTTCACAAAAACTCACTATTTGTACAACTTTTAATTGTCAATGGGATTAGACCAGACAGAAAAAAGAAGTATAAAGTAGTAAATTAACATAAAATTCAAAATGGACGCCTTCCTGTTGGGTTTAGGGCATCACTCCAAGATACTTTTTGGTTCGTCTGGACACAGAAATTTCATATATGTAGGTGAAACATATGGGGGGGCTGCTTCGTTACAGGTAATTTCCTGTTGCCAGCAGGTGGCGCTATGACTGTGGGTGAATGTTGGCACATACATGTGTTCAGAATGTCATGTGTCATGGCGAAGAGTTTAACTTTGCCGCCACGCCGTTACTGTAAACTCACAAGTTTTACAACATGGCCTCATCAATGTGTTAAGGGTTTCCTGAGATAGTTTCGAAGCTGATATGTCCAATCTCCTCGGAGTATTACATTACAGCATAAATTGTGTCATTTCCTGTTGCCAGCAGGTGGCGCTATGACTTTGAGTAAATATTGGCATGTGGATGTGTTCAGAGCGGGAGTCTTATTATACATATAAAATTTAGTGCAGATATGAGCATGTAGACTGAAGTTATAACAACTTCCTGTTTCATGGCAATCATCGATTTTTGACAGCACGCAATGGACACACTGGTCGACTGATCATAACCGTTTCTACAATTTTTAATCATCAATGGGTTTAGACTGCACAGCGAAAATTTGAATCGGACTAATTCCCTAGAAGGAGTTTGTTAAAGTTCGGAGTGTGTAAATTGCCCAAAATGACAACTTCCTGTTTAGTTTAAGCAATGGCTCAGAGAGGCTTTTTTTACGTCTGGACATGATACACGTACCACAGAAATTTCATACATGTAGGTGAAACTTTGTCCGGGAGCTGCTCCCGCACGGTTCGTGCTCAGACCCTGAATAATAAAACTATTTCACACACAGAGGGTAAGGTACATTTGCTCAGGTAAACTCCAAGTACTTCAGTATCATCCTCCACTACATTCATCTGACAGCAGAGTCACTGAAACATTCCTTAGTAAAACTAATTGACAGTCATGTTTATAGAAATTTAACCAATCAACCCGAACTATGTCAATATTTTGTGTTTTATGTAAAGCTGCGTTTTACCATTAGGATTAGTTTATTATTTCTTTATGTGAAAACAGCATTTGATGAAAGTGGTGTTCCAGATATTAAAGCTCAGTTCTCTATTTGGCAGCTTTAATAAGATGCTGCAGGCAGTCAGCTGCAGTGTCCTTGGACCGTCTGACTGTAATCTGACACTTCAGAGCAGAGACGCTTCGACCTTCAACAGCCTGAACACGGCCTAAAAACCTCCGCAGTGCCTCCATACAACAGGCGCTACATTTACCACATCCACACTACAACAACAGCACCTACAAAACTACATCTACAAAAACCACATCCACTCTACAACAACAGCACAGGTCTACAAAACTACATCTACAAAAACCACATCCACACTACAACAACAGCACCTACAAAACTACATCTACAAAAACCACATCCACACTACAACAACAGCACCTACAAAACTACATCTACAAAAACACATCGAGAATCAGAATCAGGTTTATTGCCAGGTACATTTTTACATATGTGGAATCTGCCTTGGTATAACTTTCAGTACACATAAATATCAATATATAAAAAGTAATGTCCAAGTATACAAAATTTACAATAATTCTATCCACTGCAACAACAGCACCAACAAACTACATCCACAAAAACTACATTCATAACAAACCTATGACAAGAGCATCTACAAACTATTCTGAATAAAATTATAAACGCAACACTTGTTTTTGCCTCCATTCATCATGACTTTCTCTGTGTACACAAAAGGCATATTTCTCTCAAATATTTCTTCTCCTTTGCCGAGATAATCCTTAGGCAAGCCACAATAAAAGGCCGTAGGCTGGCCATAATAAAAGGCCGTAGGCTGGCCATAATAAAAGGCCTCAGGCTGGCCACAATAAAAGGCCTCAGGCTGGCCACAATAAAAGGGCAAAATGTGCAGTTCCATCACACAGCACGATGCCATATGTCTCAAGTTTTGAGGGAGCGTGCAATTGGCATTCTGACTGCAGGAATGTCCACCAGGGCTGTTGCCCGTGAATTAAGTGTTAATTTCTCGACCATAGGCCGTCTCCAAAGGCATTTCAGAGAATTTGGCAGTACATCCAACCAGCCTCACCAACCACAGACCACGTGTAACCACGCCAGCCCAGGACCTCCACACCTCTTAGATTGTCTGAGACCAACCACCCGGACAGCTGCTGCAACAATCGGTTTCCATAACAAAAGAATTTCAGGACAAACTGTCCTGACTGCAACTTCGCACAGCCATTGAAGAGGAGTGGACCAACACTCTACAGGGCCACAATCAACAAGATGACCAACTCTATGCTAAGGAGACGTGTTGCATTGCGTGAGGCAAATGGTGGTCACACCAGATACTGATTGGTTTCCGGACCACCCCGGACCCTGGCAGATTGCAGGCGGACGTCTTCACTGTGGGCTGCAGCTCAGTGTGTTTCTCCACCAGTGTTTCTGAGGGCAGGTTGGACTAGCCGCTAGGCGAGCTTAATGTTGCACGTTACATAGTGACCAGATTAAAGGTTAGTCAAGTAAAGGCTGGACTGCAATTCAGCTGTGTTCAGTTCAGAAGCAGAGATTTCTGTGGGAGATGGTAACTCCCTTGCAGGTGCGACCTGGGCCGTCCTGAGACTGGATATTAAAATAACAACCTAAGAAGAGGATGAGGGGTTAAATGCCAGGACGCTTCCTGTCTGTTCATCTCCTCACTCCAACAACCTGCTGACTGAACTTTCCCTTGACATGTGATGCTGATTCATCAGCTGCTGTTCAAACATGTTGCTCCTTTGACTCCTCCCCGTTCAGCGAGGTCATAACTAAATTAAAACAAATTGGAATGGTGCTTGTGAGGTGAGGCTGAGCTGTTAAGCGTGATGCAGTACGTAACATCTAATCACATGCTATGCTAACAGGCTGGAAGCTATAAATGAAGTGAGCCAAAGTCCTTACAGGCAAGTCCTGCCACTTGGCAGCCATCTTGGCAACACCTCCGGACAGCTATTTCAAACAAACAAGACCAGACTGCTATCTAAATGAATGGGGAGAGAGCTTGACTGCACTTATACAGGTTACAGCAACTGAATAGATTTTACAGCTGAATAGAATCAGCAGTAAAATCTGATAATAATTGCTGAAAAAGTTTGACAACTTTGCCCCAAAACTGGGTCTAAAAAGTGTTTTTCCTGACTGGTTATACTTCTACTACACATGCGTCATCACTTCAGCGCATTACGTGCAGTGCAAGTAATAAGGACCATTGCGTCAGTGGAACCACACGATTGGCTGAAATATGTTACCCACTTTGGCTGTTTAAAGCAGACAATTGGCTTTCTAGCGGGAGGGGCGGGAGACCTGCCATCTTTACCGTTGCGGGCTTTCCCCATAGAGTTGTACTGAGGATGTGATCGAGTGGCATGTCTCCTCTAAATTGTCGCAGGGTGAGCTTAGGTCAGCAGGTAAAGTTAGGATTCATTCAACAACTGAACCGCCGAAGTGTTGGGATTTCACTGCAACTCTGATTCCTTTGACCGGCTTCTTCTCCATGGCAACAGCAGCTGAGGCTCATGGGTGTTGTAGTATTAAGGCCTGTCCCCCAAAATGTCTCAGAAAGAAAGAAGAAACTCAAACGGTCAGAACAGGGACCTGTGTTCAGTCACGCTTCAGGATCCTGCGGGGATGGGGGGGTTGGTTTGACGTGCAGCCAGGGAGCTATAAACCTGTTTTACTACAGTTTCTATTCTCTCCCCGCTGCTGGCAATGTTGCTGCGCGTGCTTTCAGGCTTCCGTAAACAGCTGCAGCGGGCGGCGTGGCTAACGAATAGTCAGTCGCAGCAACCGTTAGCTCTCCAACGGGTCCTTAATGAGCACTCGATACTAAAAAAAACACGCTGGCAAACAAAATAAAAGATGTCAGACTGACCAGGTTTGGTTTCGAACTCACTCGCACGTGACGTGTGATCGTCAGTCTATGTGGCTACGGCTACCTAGCTAGCTCAGCAGCGAGCGGAACACAGCAGGAACATGAACTTCGTGGTTAAACTGTAAAATGTTCAATGTCATATGACAAGACGAAGGGTGTGGTTCAAACAGTGAGTGGGTTTGTCTGAATCTAGTAAAGATAAAAAAAGCATCTCTAAGGCTGTTGTTATCAACGTCCATGTGAATATTAATATCTCCAACGATAGGTACTTTATTTCTCTTAAGAACTAGACTTAGAATCGGCTGCAGAGTTTTCCATGTAGGATGTGAAAGAGTAAGAAGGAGACTTTTAAATGAGTTTAATTTTTAGCTTTAGGAAGGATCAACTCCGCCGCCTCCTCTGTTCATTCTGGTTTTAATCACGCAGACGGTCACCATGAGGCTCTGGACCCCATCAATCCTGAAGTAGGAGGAAAGGATGCAGAATCAAACTTGTCAATAAAACTAAAACCGTAAGCTCTGCAGGCCGACTGGAGCCACGCGTGGGGATGATGCCAGAAATGAAAATGGGCTTTCCACAACTGCTATTAAACTGTTCAAATCAAAAAGTTTGTTAAAATCCCTTTTGGCCAGTTCAGAGGCACCACAAACTCTTTGTCCCAACATGCAGGAAGACACGGCGGAGTTTATCCACCATGTCCAGGACTGCGGCTCCAGGGAAGCAACGTGTAGCTGCATTAAAGAATCGGATGTTCCAGATTGTTCTAAGATCGACTGTTCGCTGTTAATTACCATCAAAGCTTAAACGCTCAAAAAATGACATTTGAGTCCGCCCAGGTCAAGACGTGTAGTTTCAAAAAACTCGGGCAAAAGCTTCATGATATCTCACTAAATCTAGTTGTTTCCCACTCACTTAAGATCTGTACACAGTTCCGTAAACATTTCAGACTGGACTCTTCTTTTGACCCTGCATTTCGCATTTGGCGTGAGAAGGGCTTCATAAACATCAAATCCTTCTATAAGGATGGAATCCTTTTTGAATTCTCAGAGCTCTCAACTAGGTTTGACCTACCCAAAGCCCACTTTTTTCATTTTCTTCAAATTAAGCACTTCATTAAATCTACTTATCCCCACTACCCTAACCTCCCTCCTGGGTCCTGAACCGATTCTGTGCCAGCTCTGGACCTTGCCCAGAAGCGCCCTATCTCCATTATCTATGACTCCATTGACTCCCTGAACGCTGACCCGGCGGCAGGTGTAGGAGCGAGAACTTGGCGTGCCATTGTCCGATGCCCAATAGGACTGTAGTCTTGATCTAGTTCATTCCTTGTCTATGTGAGCCAGACGCAACCGACTGCAATGACAGTTACAGCAGATGCGCACATTCTCCCACCATCCACACGCACATGTTCTGGTCCTACCCTAACTTACCTGACTACTGGAGTGAAATATTTGTCTCAGTCTCAATTCTGATCCTCTTACAGCCCTATTTGGAACCCCGCCGGCTATGATTCCTGGTCTCCCTCTTTCGAAGAGGCGTGTTCTAGCTTTTACAACCCTGTTAGCTAGATGTCTCATCTTATCCAGGTGGAAGCACGCCCTTCCATCCTTACACAATAGCTGCCTTAGGGAGATTCTGACGCACATTAAACTGGAAAAAATCAGATTTTCACTCGCAGACCCAAGTAAATCTTTCGACAGCACCTGGAGGCCCTTAATTAAATAGCTGGATAAGGCAACCATCCACCGACAGGATAGCTTCCCCCCCCTATTTCCTCCTTCTCTCTCTCTCTCTCTCTGTTAGGCTGCCCTTTGCTCTGGGTTTGTTCTTGCTTTTTTTGGTTTGTTTTCGTTTTGTGTGCAGCTAAGCAAGCCTGAGGGACCGTGGATGGGTTTAATAGGAATGGTTTGGGATGGGGATTGGAAGGGTATGGGAAGTTCACGTCCATGTTCTTGACTTGACTGCTGTTCAACAGTGTGAAATGAATAAAAAGATTTGGGGAAAAAAACAAACCTCGAGCAACAAAGTGGCGTGACGCTGTGTAGCGACAGCCTATCAGCGTTGAGATTGTCTGGATGTCACAGCAGCTCCCGCCCCCGACAATTAGAGACCCACCCCCTCCGATTACAGCCCCCTCTGAATAGAGACCACTAACACTCTTTTGCCCCAAACAGTGACTCTTGTCAGCAGCGGCGTGTCGTCATCATCATTTACTTTACAGCAGGACGGCTGCTCATTAACCTAATCGACATCATCATCATCAGAAAACATGGCTGCTGTTCCCGTCAGTCTGTGCAGGCTGGAAACGGTCGGTTAGAGTCGCTGAAGCAGAAACACGTTAGTGATGATCTGAATGAACATTAGACGACTCAGCCTTAATATGCTTCTATCGCAATTATTCTAACGAGCCTTATGTCTTTTTCAGGATGACTGATTAAAATATTAATGAGAATATTATGTTTTTGATATTTATTTGGGAAAAATTCATTGTTTTATCATTCGAGTATTTAAATAATTATCTTTAGAATAATTATAAATAAATTTGATTAATTAATAACAAAACTAAGGTCAGGAGCAGCTCAAACATCCTGTGTAAAACCTCTTTAAACAGGAAACAGTTCGCACGCGCACTTCCTGTTTCATCTCTGACCTGCTCATCAAAAGCTGTGATGTCACCATCAGAAACAGGCGTGGCTTCAGAACATGTTGATGTGTTATGATGTCAGGTCTGTGACCTCGGGTGTGTTGTGATGTCAGTACCTCCGTGATGCGGTGCAGGTGCGATGACGACGCCCCTGGTGTCGACCTTTGGCGAGTTCTGTCCGTACTTCCCGTCATCGCTGTTCATCAGGTGGATGGCGTTTCCTCGCCCGTCCAGCACTGTGGCGTTCACCGTGGCGCCCACATACTCCTCAGACACCATGTTTCTGTCAGAGCGGGCTGCCAACACTGAGCTGGACAGGACCAGGACCAGGACCAGGATCTGGACCAGGACCGACGGGATAGGGGGACGGGTCCACCTTGGGGATGTCATGTCGCCCTTTTGGTCTTCGTTACATCCAAACTGTCAGGAAGCAGAAATAAAGTCCTTTAGACCAGAACCACAACCACAACATCCGGACCTCCTGAGAACTGCAGGGTCCAACTGTCTCCTGTGTCTTCGTCCTAACATGGTTTAGTGTTTATGTCCTGTCTCTGTGTCGTCTTTATGTCAACATGTCTTTTTATATCCTAATATTTCACCGTCCAAATATCATCAGTATGAATGTCTCCCAATATGTTAGTGTTTGTCCCCAGAAATCTGTGGTCAGTTCATGTCCTTCAAAGGAAGTGTATTTGTTTATGTCTGTATTGAAAATGTTGCGTCCTGTATTTAATTTTCCCTCCAAATCTGTTCTTCATTGTAGTTCCGACCTTAAAAGGACGTATTTACGTCTCTACTTCCCAAAAAGACCTTTGTCTTTTATGTCTTTAAAAGGTCTTTTTTTATTTTCACTAAATGTCGCTTACGTCTTTATTGTCTTCCAATTTGTTTATGTACCAAAATGTCCTCTCTTGTCTCCTGACATTCTCTGAAAATATTTTAACGTCAGTTTCTGTCCTAAAAAGCCCGTCTTTGCATCGCTTCATGTCATCCGAACATTTTGTTAAGTCTTAAATTACCACTTTGTGTCCACTAAATGTCTTATTGATGTCTTCCTGCAAACGATCCGGATTCACAGCGACAATCATGAACAAGAGAAAACTAAATATCGAGGTTTGAGTGACGTGAGAATCAAAAAAGCAAAACAACAGAAGGTGAAAAGATTATTCGTAACCTGATAAGATATGATGTAGCTTGTACATTAAGTTTAGCTCTTTGAATTGCCTTGTTGTTGAGATGTGCTGTACAAATAAACCCCCTTTACGTCTATCAGTCCTTCTTTGTGTCCAGTACCTCCAAAGCGTCTCTTATATCTGTATGTCTCTTTGTCTTTCAGCGTATTGTGTCCTTACATTAGTTTTGTGTCACTCTATAAGCATGTCGTTGTTGCTTCATCTCCTCTAAATGTTTTGTCTTCTTCACCTAACACATCATTTCACATGTCTGTGTCTCAACATTTTCTTAAAAAGACATGGCCTAGACTAATGTAATCATGACTTTGTGATGTTTTTAATGTATAAAAATGTCCTTTTTGGCCCAGAACGTCTTGTTTAATGTCTTAATGTCTCTTTATCGTCAGAATCTGCCTTGTTGTTAGTTCCTGGATGTTCCTGTTTCAGATCCTTGTCTCTACACGTCTCTGTTAGTCCTCCACAGATCCTGTCCTGACAGTAAGCCCTGGGTTCTGACTACCCGCGACCGACAGAGTGTCTGCTGTCCGTCAGGACTCGGAGCATCATCACCAGGCCAGCATCTGGACCTGTCTCCGTCCTGAATCCTGCGCTGGTTCAAACACACTTTGCATTCAGAACTCCGTTTAATAACTGTTGGTTTTAACACGCACCATGACTCAGTGTTTAAACGCAGCCGCTTGATGCCGCTTTGTCTTACCGTCTGCAGGCGGACAGACAGGCAGGCTCCTGGTCTACCGACCCCCGCCTGCCTCCGCTCTCCTCCCGCCTTCTTCCCCGCTGTTGTCCCGCTGAATGTCAAACGGAGCTCGGCTGGTTTACGGGCGATGGATGCTGCTGTTGTTCGGTGTTTTTCCCGTTTTATTCCCGGAGGTAGTTGAACGGTACGGAGGCTCGAGCCCCGTCTCTCGTCAGTTTGGGGCGCACTGCGCAGGCGTGGTGCCACGTCACGGAGAGGCGGCAGGCAGGGCGCGTGTGCGGCATCTTCAAAGAGACAAAGCGACCGCCGCCAGATGGCGCTGCCGCCATTTTGGACTGAAAACACAGAGAGGGGCCAAAGAAAATTTCAAACCAGAGGAAACCAGAGGGTTATGTGTTTTTTCTAAACAGAGTTGATAATGTTCACAGCTTCACTGTGTGATTTAGAACAAGACCAGGTTGAGGTTGACTAAACGCCTGTCGCCCTGACATCTGTACTCATGAAGTCCTTTGAAAGACTGGTGTTGGCCCACCTGAAGGACATTACAGGCCCCCTGCTGGACCCCCTGCAGTTTGCCTACAGGGCTAACAGGTCAGTGGATGATGCAGTCAACTTAGGACTGCATTACATCCTGCA
>JAPMOB010212649.1:0-13498 GCA_029875015.1 Lepomis gibbosus | reverse complement strand
AAAGGGCACTTTCTCTTGAGGAAGAAAAAGGGCAGGTGCTTGAGCCCCTGTTGATGTCTATGTGTGCACGTGCCTGGTTAGTACAACAAATCACAACAATCATTCAAAAAACAAATGGAGTCAATATATAGTTTTGATGTGGCAATTTTCTTCCCACTACGGTCTTGCAAAAACTGATCTGAGCAAGCTTTAATTGTAGGCTGTCGCCACGTGTGAAGCTTAGAAATTAGCAGTGTTATTTTGTCCATTTTGGTCATATTTTGCTTTTTTTACCCTGCCGTTAAAGTTAGAAGTTGGCGCTTTTTTTCTACTATATCGATTCACCATATTGTAACAACTTGGCTTTATGTTATGAGAAGAGGCAAGATTTGAAGTGTGGAAAGTACTCTATACATTTTTGAGGAAATTGCAAGAATTATGTGTCTAACTGTAAATAAATCATTTAAGTAAGTAAGTCATGCAATTCTTGCACATGGCGAAATTCTGACCCCTATTTGTTTGGAGCCTGTGACCAGTAATAACACATTGTACACACACTGTATTGTATTAGCATTTCAGTTGATCCAGACATCAGGACACCAAAGTATCAATACTGACAAATCAGAACACATATATAATTAAATTAAATAATGCTTAAAAATGGCACTGGCATTATATTAAGCAAGGGGAACTGTCAGGGTTAGGGTTAACAATCACAAACCAAGTTAATTAATGAAAGACAATTACATACCAAAAGATATCTTATTTTAACCTGCATATCTCTAAGGGACAGATTTCCCTGAATGCATCATACAACTAATCTTGCAATAAACATCCCCAGAGTGGAAATGTCTTATAAACATCGCTGAGGAAGAGATAAAAAAATCCACAGATCCACATTAGCACATCGGGACCAAACTTCACATGAGGCTCATACACAGTAGAACCACAGTCAAAAGAACACATTACATATCTTACACAATTTTCCAGAGTGAAACTGAATTACCAGCCATTCTGAAATGTATTTTGTAATGACACAGACCTTGAGTGTGCAGACAAATGGATTTCTTCTTGGGCCATTATCTCAGGCGGAAATGAAATAACTTCATTACAGTAGAGGGGCATACTGTGAGCCTGGGTTGCTGGTCCAGGAGAAGATAGACACATGGAATGGAAAGAAATTGGATATGGAGTATGGATAAAATAAATTTGGGCAGAAGCAAACATAACACAAACAGCAGTTACCATTGTAAAATATAGAAGAATTGCAAGAATTTTAAACCTGAGATACATAAAATAAGCACGTATACTAACACTATGGAAAATAAGATATAATACCTTTAGTAATAACTTCTTCTGATTCCCAAAATTCACACTGTACAACATCACACAAAATGTTCCAAATATTCAGTAAAAAATATAGCAATAAAAACATTAAGGAATCATAAATACACACACACACATTTTTTTAAAGGACAGACGTGTCATAAATTAATATTGACAAAAGGATAAATGTGCATTACATGTATATACAGTAGAAGCATAAATATTTATGTCTATTTACCAAAAAACACATTGAAAGGTTATATGCAAAGTAGAAATGAACGCAACTCATGTTTGCTAATCAAGAAAATCTGTGTGCAGTTGTATACATTGACTCAATGGCGTTGAGGTGGATTTGTCGGCTGTGAATGCTGACACAGCATTCTGTCATGACTATATTCTTCTATAATTCAACATTAATGTCACAACACTGAGTCATACTAGTGGCACAGCAATGCTTTGAGCTAAATGTTAAATTCGGCACGCTAACATTCATATTTTTGGCAGGTTTAATGTTTGCCATTTGCTAATCAGCATTAAACACAAAGTACAGCTGAGGCTGATGGGACGTCATTAATTCTGCAGGCATTTGGTCATAATTGGAAAATACTGAACAAATTTAAACATTGGCCTAATGATGGCCCTAGAAGAAAATCACTAAAGGGAATCACTAAAGTTAGTAGAATTCAACCTCTATACGTGCACAGCCATGGTTAAAACAGCTCTTTTGACTGTATGAAAAGACTGTATGTGCTCTGCAGTATATCATGTTGTGGACATCGCTACCTGTCTGATATGTCTACTCTCATCTGCATATCTGGATTGTGGCTGGAGACCTGGAAAAATCAAAAAACACAATCACTATGTCAACACATCTGTTCATATGGGAATAAGCTGTATGATTTGTTCTGCATACTACAGTTACATAAGCCTGGTATGGCTGGAAAGGGTCCAGATATGCTGTTAGTTACACTCACATAAAACACTAAACTAGAAGATGGCCATCATGTATTACAGATGTTAAGAAGAGAGAACCTCAGACTTACGCATTAGCTCTGTCTCACCAGAGCAGAGTGACAGTTTAATGCACAAAAAAATATAGGAGAGTCGACTTTACAGATACAAAAGACATTTGGCTTTCCATATACATAGTTTGAGGCTCCTCAGACAAGGCCATGCATCTTCAGCATTGGCTGTCTTCCTGCTGATCTAAATCCTCCTCGACCCAAAATATGTCAGGAAATACAATACATTTGCTGACTAGGAGAAACAACTGATAATGAAAAAGGATAAGAATGAATGTTGGAATTTCACTCTGTGTTACATTTTTACAGCATCTGGGTTGCTGCACAAACAGACTCTTAAAAATCCACATGATGTATGATGTCACTGGCACATCCTGTAGTCACTGGGTATGCAGGGTCATCATTTCTTTGGCTTGGAGCTCCACAGCAGACTGCCATAGGGTTTTGTGAGAGTGTTACAAAATATGGTGTCTGGATATAATTTGAAGCCAACTGTGACATAAGGCCTCAAATAAGCAATGTTGTAAGAAGTGCAGCCAAAAACATTTTATAGGAGATTGTCAGTTGTAAGTGTACAGTGAAATTCAGGCCAGCACTGTTGGCACTGCAATAAATATCACCTTCCGATAATGCCCAAGTTTAGATGACACAATGTCAGAAAGTGTTGCCTCATCTCTAAGGTGCTGTATATTTGGAGGCCACGGTTTGTGGCGCATTCCCCAATCACCTGATCTTCACCAGCCAGCTCACCTGTCCCTCATTCCCTGTAATCAACCACTTATTATATAAATATAAACATATACGCCCACAAACACTAGCCCTTTGCCACATGGTTCAATGTAGCTTCATGCCGTTGTGCTGCAGTCATTTTTTCCTGTTGCCTGCTTGCAAGTTTTGTTCTCTGCCTCTTTTATCTCTCTGCCTGCTCCCATTTGGACTTGTTTGCTTTTTGATACACAGTATCTTCCAGAACTGTAACAACAGCTGGATCCATTGATGATCATGCTGTCTTAAATATATGAATCCAGTAACAAATTTTTCAATAATAAAATACAAGTTCTTGCAAGAAGTCAAGTCTCAGCTGGTCTTAAACATTTAAAGTAAACTGTTTTCTGCAATCACAGGAAGCACTCTTTGAGCCTGATTGCTAAATCACTTTGAGTTAAACTCAGTTTGGGAAGCAGAGGTTTGCCAAACTGGAATCTAATACAAGCTTGGTCAATTAAGCTCAAACTTGGAGGCACTTTATCACAAATTAGGGTGTTAAATGTTGGTATGTATTATAAAATTCAAATTTCATCCAATATCCAAACTGAGCAGAGAACTGCTAAGAAAAAGAAAATCTCTGGATTGTGTTTTGCATTCTAGCTTTAGTGCAAAAAGTGGGCGGTCACCAAGAACTCCTTGCTGGGCTTTTTTGTTGTTGTTGACTGTCCTATGTGAGTAGGTGGAGTAATTCTTCTCTTCAAAATGATTTATTGTAAATGTAGTGTGCCACAAAATACTTCAAATCAAAACAGTGATACACCCTGAACCCACAACATGACTTCATTTTCCATTTTCTTTTTTTTTTTTTTGGTCTGACACCAAATTGAAATTCCCTCAGCAGAAAAATGTCACAGGGCAGCCAATGTTATGCTTCTCCAGGCTGCCACTCTGGTCCCTGACAGTAAATTCCCTTTTTAGTGGAGTTAACGCTGCAGGTCTCTAATAAAAGTGGAGTTGCACACATGCCAATACATTTTCTTATGGTTGGAGTAGAACATACAATTTGTTATTGTAAAATCTTCATAAACTTGGAGCGGCAGACATCAAATTATGTTCTTTCATTTTCTGTTTTATCATTGAGGTGACATACAGACATGAAGAGCAGTGAGGCATTTCTCCACATCATAAATCTGAATGATGCACATTGCAGACTCTGCTTTGTGTATGGCTTACGTAACATAGTCAATCACTTTCCATTTTTGAATTAAAATAGGATATTTTATCTTGTGGAGATATAAAACTACTTTTTACAATGAGTTTACCACTTAAAACTTGTTCTGCTCATGCTTCATTTATGCAGGTCACAACCCCAAAATAAGCACTCATGCAGTGGAAAAGTGGGAGCTAGATCCCTCAGAGGTAGGTAATAGTGTAACATCTGCTGTTTCCACTGGAAAGATATGCACAAAATGAGTGGAATTGTGGGTTTAGCAAATTAGATCACTCTTAACATGTTAATTCTTGAGATATTAGATCACATTTACAAAAAATTATTCTTTCCTTGGGGCATTGCATTTGGGACTGTGTTGGCTTGAGCTTACAGAAAAAAGCGCTATCATGTCATTTGAATGACATTTCTTGGATCAACATTTTAAAAAGTGTCTTTTAATTTACACACTGCTGGCATACTGTTTTATTACTGGAAAACATTTAACAACATTTCTTTTCTTTCCCGAGTAAGTGCGGTTGTAATCGGCCCAGTATAGTAAAAATCCAGACAAATTATAGGTTTAACAAAGCTTTCCAGCTGTCATTACTCAAGTGACCATCACAAGTATTTTTACTTCCTTTGAACTCAACTGAACTTGTCACTTGATGCCAGCAGGTGACTTAAAAACAGGTGTTCATTATGTTAAAAGGAAGCTCAGAGAACATGTTTTCATGTCTCCTGAATTGAACTTGCAGTCTATATGCTACCAACTATACACGCCAGCCATGTGGTTTACAACATTATGAATTTTACACTGTTAAAATAAAACACTGATCGTTTGCAGCCTTTTATATCCAATTCATATTGTATTATTAGCTCTACTTCAAAGAGTAGATAATTCTACATTTTGTACTATTCTATATTATAGGCAGTGGTGGAGGAAGTATTCAGATATTTTACTTAAAAGTAAAATTAGAATCCCAGTATTCAAAATGTTATGTAAACACAAGATTATTAACAGCAAAATGTATTTAAAGTATCACAAATAATAGTACAGAATGACCCCTATATCAGGGTATCATTACAAATTATAGTATCTGATCATTGTTATTGATGCTTAAACCTGTAAAAGTTTAATTTTAATGATGTAACAGGTCTGTGGTAAAACAAATTTGACTACTTACATAACGTTGGGCAGTTTAATCTATAACAGTTTATCATATTTTGCAAATCTTAATATGTAAAGTAGAAACCATAGCTGACAGATAAATGTAGAGTGTAGAGTAAAAAGTACAATAATTGCCACTAAAATGTAGTGGAGTAAAGGTATAAAGTAACAGAAAATTGAAATAGTAACAATTACTTAAAAATTGCACTTACGTACAGTACTTGAGTAAATGTACTTTTTTTCTGCCACTGATTAGCAGCATCAATTTGAAGCTAGATTGTGGTATTCCATGGAACTGATCTTCCACCGGGGACAGGACGAGAAAAGATATAAACGTTTGTTATTTTCTTTTTAGCATTTTGTTATTTATCATTTTTAACTATTGATTCTGAGGATGTTTGTTTTGGCATATTTACATGTTGACTACTTTATATTATATTTATAATATTTTGCCCACCTAAATTTTAGGGAGCTAAACTAAAAAACCTTGAGCCATATACTCTTTTCCTGGACTATTTCATGTTTACCATTCACACGAGCTGCCACAGTTTTCTTCAGCCTTTTCAGTGTAACATCTGTGGCCACCCCAGTCAGGACCGCAATGAATTTTCACACATCTTCCACGGGGAGCACATCCTCTACTGAGGATCAATGGTAGACAGCCTCCTTCACCTCTATTATTGGTATTACATGTTAATGGTACATTATACTATTTCTATTATTTTTCCACCTTATTCTTGGGGAAGCAAAACTATTATAAACTCATTTTATTAATGTAACTCAATTAAACAATGTAATCATCTGATCCAATAAAAATACAAAACAAAAGTCTCATAAATTACAGCATACAGTTGAATCCACATGTAGAGTATGTCATCAGGTATTAAAGTTTTATAAAAGTAATAGGCTATAATTACGGGACTGTTGGATTGGGTTCAGTTGTGGAAGGAGTAGGTTACTCTGATCTTTTATAAATAGCCTAACTCAGAAATAACTGTGTTTCAAGCAAAATTCCTGCATTCAAAATGTTAAGTCAAAGTACAAAAGTATGAGCATCAAAATATACTTGAATGTACTTAAAGCGTCTGAAGTAAAAGCAATCAGCATTATTCAGAACAGCCAGTTTCAGAGTAATGTATAGGCTATATTATTGGATTAGCCTATAAATAGTACTGCATTTATGCAGCTGGCAAAGACTGTGCTGATTTCAACTCATAATTTATTATTTGCTTATACTGTGTATTAATTTGAAATAAATGTAGTGGAGTTAAAAGTAAACATGTAGTGGAATAAAAGTATAAAGTAGCACACAGTGGAAAACTCAATAAGGTTAATAGGTCCCTCAAAATTGTAGCCTACATTAGTTCTTACATTCCACCACCGGTTTCAAGTGTTATAGCCTATATGTGGTCACTTGTGTATTTCTCAATGGTCTGACTACCACCTAAGCCAACTTGTCACGGTTATGTGAATTAACACAAACTTGGTCTTTCCTGGTTTCAGTAGGGCTCAGCTCGGCCCCGCTGGTAGCCTCCTTCAGACTGAATGCAGCCTTTTAAGTGGCGGAGGGGCTGTAATTTGAGAGTAGCAGAGAGGTATTATTAGCCAAAACCGATGCGCGGCACTTGAGACATCCAGATGTTGCGTTCGAGGCACCAAGCGAAGTCCTGTGTTGGCTACAACTTGTTTCCACGCTAAAAACAACTGTTCATACATTGCTGTGCTGTTCACCAACAGAAGGAAGATACATTGAAACACAAAACTGTGTGGACAAAGAGGACATTGAGGGGGCCGTGAATGCTACAACAAAGCCTCAACTAACTGCGTAGTTCGGACGTTTAAAACTGATTGACATGTTTGTGTTTCTACGCCGGGTTGGAGTTAGATAGTCAATCAGGCTTATACTTACGCTGCACAATCGTTTAAAATTCAAAATATTTCGTATTTCGTGAATTGTGTTTAGGACAAGTGGGCATCATGGCTTTTCTTCACTTGCTCCTGTGTGCAGGGATGATATCACTGCCGATGTCTGGAGCTTTTTTCACCGGACCTTTACACCCGGAAATGTCTAACGGCACTTTTCATCATTATTTCGTGCCGGACGGTGAGTACGAGGACAACGACGACCCAGAGAAATGCCAGATGCTTTTTAAAATGACCGACGAGCGAAAGTGCGGTCTCTCTGAGGACCAGGACGCCGTCATACGGGATGATTTCACCATCATCAAGAGGCAGATTGAGGACTCGGCCAGGGTGCTAGAGGGGATCGGGAAAAGCATCTCGTACGACCTGGACGGAGAGGACAGCTACGGGAAATATTTGCGGAAGGAGACGGCTCAGATAAGTGAGGCGTTTACAAACTCTGAGAAATCCCTGCTGGAGCTGGAGGTGAAATTCAAACAGAGCCAGGAGAGTGAGCTGAGGGAGGAGCACCGGCTCAACGACGACTTTCTGAACATGATAGTGCACACGCGGGACGTCCTGAAGGACACGTTGGACATTTCTCTGGGACTGAAGGACAAGCACGAGCTCCTGTCTCTGATCATCCGCAGCCACGGCACGAGACTGAGCAGACTGAAGAACGAATATATGAAGTTTTGAAAGAAAATAGTTCCTACACGTCTCACAGTAGCATACTATTTTTTATTATTTTTAAAACAATTCAATGGTATAGTGTGACCACGACACAGAGGCAGGGGTGACAGATTTGATTATTATTATATCAGGGATAAAACCAAAGCTAAAATTAAATTACCAAAACAAATTTTCGTTAACTCTAGAGCAATACACAATGGATACCAAGTTCTGGGTCAGGACCCCTCAAATGGGTCAAAAGATAGGCCTAGGCTATAAACTGAGGTCACACGATTAATGAGACTTTTCTCTCATCTTTGTTTTTTTCTTTAAATACTTGACAATTCACCTTTTTGTTGTTGCTGAAAATGATACAAATAAAACAAATCTGAGCAGTTTGGAAGGAAAATCTGTCTAAGATTATGTATAAGACATAAAAGTTTGGGAACCGCTCTAGGGGTGTATAGCCGTGCAGCTAGCCTAGTTTTGGTTTGAATTGGCCATTGGTTTTGTGATATTTGTCTCCAAAGCTGGATTACCTAACAATTACCCCAAGGGATAAGTTGTGTTTTGGTAATTTGGTTATTTGCAAATTTACACTATTAAAGTACAATATCAACTATGATGATCCTGCTTTACTACCAGATCTCATAGTCCTGTTTTGTAGAGGGACCATGTGTTTAAATCTCTTAAGACCTCATACATTTAATTTATATTGTGCTCAAGGAAATCTGCAAGAAACATAGCTATTGCATTCATGGCAGAAATCTCTGAGAGGGATATTTAAAAATGTGGGCATTTAAAACCACAACCACGATCACCATAGTGTTAAGTAAGAAAATGTGGTGTTGTGAACTTTGATAAAGTCTGTTGGACTGTATCTGACACCAACAATTATACTTTTTTTAAAAAGGCCCTGAGGGTTGGGCAATATGTATAATATCCTCTTCACATATGTCATTATACAAGGTAGTATTGTGATACATTTTCTGGAAAAAGCCAATTCAGAAAGGAATGTCTGTTTGGCTGATCCAGCAAATTAAATACCTAACAAATCAAAGTAATTCATCATATTGATGCAAAAGATAATATAAATCCAATATCGCCATAACACGGTCCTGCTCAGTGATTTGCAGTACATCAGAGATATTAAAAAGATAGCTACCATAGCATAAACTGTTTGGCAAAACTCAATATAATCATATCCTATATATCATCTGACTGTGTAAATTGTCATATTGCCCACTCCAAAAGACCACTGTAATAGTCAAGCATTACACACTGTAAAACATACAATTGTGGTTAAGTGACTATATTTAATTGCAAAATACAAAGTAACTAAGATTTTCCAATAAATAATTTATGGCCTTAATTACAATAATCCGTCCAGCAATACATATTTTTGGTTTGTGCATTGAATTTACCTGTACACTGTCACAGGTTTGTGTATGTGTGGGTGTGTGTATGTGTAAAACAACGGCTTCAAACTTGAGTCAGCCAATCAAAAAAGTGAGAATGGGAGCTGTCAGTTTTCAAAGCATAAGTAGCCTACTGTCATCAGATGAAGGGATTTCCAAATCTCATTCAGTCCTCTGAGAGGAAAAATTTTGGACACCGCGGAAAGCTTATGTGTCAGCGTCCATTAATAATATGTTTGGTTTCATTTTGACCCCAAAAGATGAGTTTTGGATAAGTTCACAGAGTGGACCTCGTGTAGTAGCCTGGCAGAAAGTTCCTACCATAAGCAATTACTATTGTTGCTCTTCTGACACTCCAGATGAATGTTTATAAGAATATCAAAGAATGTTTACATACAGAAAACCTATCTGAATTTTTTTCTTTATAGGCTAGCAGACTTTGCACAATTCTTTACTGTCCAGGTGCTAAAGGTTGTGACATGGCTTAAAATGCAAGGCCTTTACTGTGCTGTTTTGCACAGGCAGCATAATCTTGTAAATGTGTATAATTAGAAGTAAGTAAATACTGTGAGTGCCTATATCTTTATTACAGAACACCTTAATATGTATTCATTGTTTATATAAAGTTTTGAATTAGAGCAGCATATATCTATTATTGTTTACCTTTAAGATATGTGGTGAGATGTAAGACTGCAGGCAGCACTCGTGGACTTCAGTGTTTGACTCTAATATCAGGCATTAATCTGTGTGACAGCATATTTTAACGGATTGTGTTGTGTCTTCTCAAATAAAGAGTTTGTGTTTGAAGTGTAGTCTTGACAGTGGTTTTATGGCAGAAATGATTATATAATTTTTATGACTGTAATCAAAATCAGGTATGCTGCCAATTAGGTTTTCACATACACAGAATTTGCCTTGGTATTTTGGTGCATAACGGTAAACACAGTGAGAGAAAAAGAGAAAATTCAAGTGCTACAAAAGTCAATAAAAATAAACAGAATGTACAAAAATCTAAAAAAAAAGCACAATATATAAGCTTATGTGTGTGGATAAGGAGTTATTCCTTGGAGGTGGTGGTGGCGCAATGAGACACATGCCTTTGGTGTGAGAGACCTGGGTTTGAATCCACTGTCGCACACCAATGTATCCCTGAGCAAGACACTTAACCCCTTGTTACTCCAGAGACGTGTGACCTCTGACATGTATAGCAATTGTAAGTCGCTTTGGATAAAAGCATCAGCTAAATGAATGAATGTAAATTCCTTTGAAGACATGCTATGATTTGGTCAAGATTTGGTCCACTATTATTGCTCTCTTCTAGCAGTGCAATGATGTAAAGTTGAGATTAAACCATTCCTTACATTGCTTTGAATCCCCATCGAGCAACATCCAGGGGGTCCCTGGTTTTTGTATTTAGCAGACCCTATAATGTGACAGTAGCACTAAAATCAGTAGGACTGCATACTGTATTGCCATGTGCTTAAAAATTACAGAGCGCCCCTCGATGTTTGCTTTAGAAGGGTTTTAGGTCTGCTGTGAATTATACATACAGGCGGTGCCCTTCTGTGAGTCCTTTGAAGGAATAAGCTGGTTGTTGGTATTTATGAGGAACAGACATGTAAGGAAGTTGTGTTGATGTGTTTTGAGCGGTGGGCCTCACAAACAACATGTTTTTTCCTGTATTCTGAATCCGGCATGTTGAAAAGATTTTTTTTGATACTTTAGCCTTTTGGTCGTCTAGATTGAATAAATCGTATGAGGCTTTGAGTCAAAGGAATTAAAATGTGAGAAATATCCACAACTTCATACTGTGTTGAAAAGTGGCAACTGATGTCCATCATCTAGAGGAAAAAACTTATATCTAACGTACATCTTAAAAAGTAGAGCCATCATGAGACTTGTGTTTAAACTATAATTTTTAGTGGAAAGACACAGCTCTACACTGTATTTCTCTCTTTTTTGTTTTAATTCCAGCATTGCATAATGTCAGGCTAACCTTTGGTTTATTTTAGATAAATCATTTAGGTGAATTTATTAGGTTAGGTATGAAGGTTTACTGGAAGCAGCAAGTTTCACAGAAAGATGTGAGTATAAGGACAAATATCTTACCAAAGTAATATACTTAATATTAATTATTATTTAGTATATTAACATAGTCTGACATTTCATTAACATGAAAAATTAGCGTATTGCTAAAAAAAAAGTGCTTTGTCTCTTACACATTTTTCTCTGCTACAAAATAATTTGAAAATACCATATTACTAAAATGCTGAATTCCAGCAATGTTTAACATTATTATATATTTATTAATTTAATTTAAACAAATACATAAATGCATAATATACATTCAAATTAATCTATATAGTTACAGACATGGACATATTCTCTCACTCTTTCATAATATATTTATTATTTGTAAATGGTCAGAATTCGTCAATTGATTTTTTTTAATGCTCTGTGTAGGCTGACTGTACGCTTGAACCGATACCACAAAGTCCGTTGTTGTTGGTAACACATGGGCACTGACGTCAGTTGCAAAGGTGAGTGAGTTGTAACCATCACTTACCCTTTGAAACTCAGATCTGTCATGGTTACCATATATGATCCTGGGTTAATAATTGCAAAAGGTAGCTTTGAAATCTGAACTCAAATGCTAGCAGACCGTTATTTGAATTCCAGACTGTACTGCACATCACTCATCTTCCTTGAACCTGCAAAAGAAGCAGAAATTGAAAGAGGTATGACTGAACACAGAAAAAACTCATAACTTACATTACTTTTACTATTGATTAATGTGTGAAAGAGCTTCTGGACCAGTCATTTGGCAAAATGTCAGGAAATGATGATTGATTCAGCTGTAGTGCAGTTGCATACTCATTTTCTGTGCATACACACCTGTAGGGTAATTGAGAAATAATATTGATTGGATTGCCATGATATTTTGTACTGACATTCATGCTTCCCAGAGGATGATTCCTACTGACATTGGTGATACTTTGACTTTTCCTCTTGTGCCACCATAAGGTTGACATGTTTTGCATCAGAGTGAAAATTTCTATTGGATGTCTAACCATGAATGGCATGAAATTTTGCAGTGCTCATGTCAAAATTATCGAAATTTGGAGTTTCTCACTCTAGTGTTCACGTCTGACTTTTCTGAAAGCTCAGATATCTGACTTCACATCAGCCAAAGTTCAAAGTGTTGTTCGATGTAATTAAACCCAAAGTTAATGGATATGTATCATATTGTTAATGCATAATATTTGAAGTCTCACACCACCAACTCTATAATCATACCATCTTGAGCTGTCCGATAGAGTAGTGATTCAAGGGGTCCTTGAAGGGGTCCCCAGCAAAAAGGGTAAATATTTATTTTCACTTTAATTCCATCCATAGTAACACAATTACTATTTTGGTCATGGGTTTCATACACTTTCTGTAATAAAACATCTACTGATCTAAACCAATTAAAAATACTTTTACAATACAAATATACAATAATTTTTCCACCCCTCCAGGACCTGTAGGCCTCCCTGGACACAAACAGTTCCAGACACTCCCCTTATTGCCCCATCCCTTTTCAGTACTGTAAATATTTTGCATATCGCTGCACAAACACATTCTTACACATTCTTTATGATTCCTTTATATTTTTTACTAATATTTGTATAAGTCACCAATAAAACGTCCTTGTTAACCTACATGGCAATAAAGCTGTTTCTGATTCTAAAAGCAAAAGTCCTATCAGATGGGGACTCTGCGACAAAATCTTATGTAAAGGGGGAGCTGTGGTCTAATATTTGTCAGTTTCGGGGTCCTTATACTACAGAGGATATTGCCTTTGGTGATGCATGTAAGGGCAGAAAATTGTTTTCTTCTTGCACTTATAATCTTTTATGCAAGTGCTTATAAGATTTTTTTTTCTATTATTATTATGTCTTATCTTGTCTATAGCAGCAATGCCAATGTCTAATCTTCAACGTGTTCCTTTTATTATTATTCTCATCCTGCTAGTCTGTCCACATGTGTAGGGTTTAGGTCAGGGATGTGGAGTTGTTTTCTGTTCCTCTCCTGTTTTGTCTGGGACCAGGCA
>JAPMOB010212647.1:0-14299 GCA_029875015.1 Lepomis gibbosus | reverse complement strand
ATCGAGATATATATCGCGTATCGTGACATGGCCTAAATATATCGCGGTATTTATAAAAGGCTATATCGCCCAGCCCTAATTCAATTGATTACCTGAGGAAGCTGTGTACTTCTGAGGGGCCTTGAAGTGAACCCAGACCATGAAGCTCTGTGGATTCTGAAAGAAGAAAAAGAAACTAAAATTCATCATGTGACAGATGAAGACACTTTCATCATTCAGTTGGTGAGATAGACTATCAGATGGGATCTCTGAAACTGCGTTACCCATAATATCTTCTATTAAATGGGGCGTTACTGGCGTGGAAAACAGACGTTTACATTGCCAAATTGAGAAATAAACTCTGCCATTAAAAATATAATATACATCTTAATGCCTCTCAGAAGTTAACACTCATTTTAGTACCACAGTTACCTGAGCAAGGTTTACAGAAAATATGAAACATGCAGCATAAAATAATTATACAAGTGACAGAGATGCTGAATAAGGCTGTAATGATTTTGACAAGTCTAACCTCTTCGTAGCCGGCATGCAGCACGTGATTCATCACAGAGGGAGAGGACACTGGGGTCACATGTCCAGCCTGCTGCGTTGCTTCAGATGTCATGGTAACAGGATGCTTGGAAAAGGTGAAGCACCGCCATGCTGTAGCGTTCTGCAGAAATTAGATATAAAATGTGAACCGCTCAGATACTAGTTATTATGTTCTCTGCCCTGTTTTTACTCAAATTTTGTCAGAGCATAAACTAAATTTAGGACCAATGACTTGTAAATCAGTTTTAATGTTTATTTAAACATTGCCATTATATGAAGAGATCACTTAAAGTAATGTCTGTACATTCTACCCTCCATAATGTCAAAACACTATTAACACTGCTTAGTTTTTGCTCTGTCATTGGCTTAGATGATGTTTGAAAGCAGAGCTTAAGGTGTATTGTATGCAAAAGGTCACATGGAGTCTTACATTCTGCTGCTTAGTGCTCAGAGGATGCATTGTGCACCTTTGTTTTAGACTTACACAATTGTACCATGTATGATACACAGAGCTGCCACTGGAGGTCACTGTATTACTGCTGTGGATCAGTATCCTTTGTAAGTGGTAAGAATATGTGGAAATGTACTATTTTGACTCACTGCACTGATGACTAGACGGATGGGCACCGTCGCACGAGTTCTGTTGAGCAGTTTAAGAGGAAGGGATTTGGCACTGCCTCCTGGAAGGTCTCCAAAATCCAGACAGCCAGATTTGCTTACTTCAACCTGAGAATCAAAAGATGCCGTCTTAACATTCTGTGCAAGATATTCAATTTCATTCATGGGTCATCGCAAAACTCCATCTCTGTCCAAGAATCTTGACCCTCAAGTATTTTACTTAGCCTTAAATCTTATGTGGCAGATTATTTGTAGGTGTGATCTTTGGACTGAAGGCCCTCACCTCTAACACAGGATTCTCTGCTATGGCAACCAGCACCACCCTTTTAGCAAAGATAGTGGCCCTGGCAGCCACCTCTGTCTCAGCAGATGCAGGCCAGGAGCAGACACTGAGGACACACTGGTAGACACCAGCCTGTGGAGGGATGAACAACACCTTCTGCTCCTCTGTACTCTTGGGGCCAATGATTGTCTTGTTCTTCACTATAAGCCACTGGTACGGCAAGCTGTCCACCTGTAAGGATTGGCATCAAAGATACAAGAAAAAGTGAGAATTAAATGAGCGTTGTCAGCTTGTTTAGCCAGATATTTTATTGTAACAAGTGACTGATGAAAATTTTAGCATGACGTGCTTTAACACTGTAGAATTAGCTACCACGTGCTTTCTGCTCACCTTCTCTCCATCGATGGCCAGGCTGGTGACAGTGATTGACACCTGCTGCCATCTCTCAGAGGGGTTGAAGAGGCTGAGGGAGGTCTGTGAGGCGATGCCTACACAGCAGGCATGAGGGAACCGTAGTTCCTCTGGCACCACCACTTGGCCTGAGGATGACAGTGGAATGAGGATAGCTGATACAGGGAAACACTGCCCCTTCATGCAGATGAAGAGGTAAGTAATGTACTTATTGTAAGTGAAGACAATGAAATGCATAGGCTTGAACACTATAATTGATTGCAGCTATTTAAAATTCAGAGTTAAATTGCTTGTTGCAATTTTCTGCTATGCACAAGAAAATGATTATTTCCCCGTCTTTAACAGACTGTTGCCCAGAGATTTGATTAGTTAAGGTACAAAGAATATAAACAAAACAGTCCAATACCAAATATGTAATCTCAAAGTCTTTTTTTAAATTTAGTAAAACAAAGACAACTGGTAAAAGTAAGGTAACTTCCTTATAAACACCACGACCTCTGCTACCTCTCAGTTCTTCAAGACCACCTGCACCCAGTGGCTCTGCACCGTATTGACTGTAGGGTTTTCCCATCATTCCCGTATCCTGCTGGCTGTGATGGGGTCTAGGCAGGTGAAGCGACCCAACAGCCCCAGAAAACCCCAGAGGAGCTGATGTGGGATGGATGTGTCTTACTGTGAGATCACCGTTGGGTATACCTGGGGGGAAAAAAGAAAGAAAGAAAATAAGAAGCAGAATCTATTAAACAAATACATTTTACTGGTGTGACCATTATGTTGCATTACTTGTTTGACAATAAAATAAATTACCCAGACAAATATTTTCAGACGTAGCTCAACACCTTTATGTATGGAAGGACAGAGAAAAAACATGCCTGTAGAGGACATACTGAAGAGACCATTTCCTGTTGCTCCCACATGATAAGCACCAGGACGTAATGAAGCTTCAGATCCCAAATACTGCTGAGCCAGCTGGGAGTTGAAGAGAGAACGTCCACTGAGGAGGGACTGCACATCTCCTTGGTCAATCAAGCCAGCACATTGGGGCTTAAAGCTGGGAATGGGCACATAGTGAAGTCCTTCTGCAGAGTAGGACGGAGGCACGCCAAGGCCACCAGGATACACAGACGACGACACCGAGCTAGTAGCTCCCCACTGCTGGGAGCTCTGGGGAGCTACAGTGCTGGTAGTTTGCTGAATGTTCAGATTACTGCAATAGCCTGAGTCCACTTTAGTGAGCTGCCTTACATTGGACTCAGAGAGGTGATTGTGGTTCCTGCAACCAGCTGATAGGCCACTAGTTCTGTTACCAGGGCAGTGGTAGTTACATTCACTCTGGCTGCGAGTACAGCTCAGAGCAGAACCACTGCGCGACGGCTCTGGGCTTTTACATTGCTGTGCTGGTAGTGGGTCCAGACTTTTAGAATGCTGTGGTTGCACCTGGTCCAGGTTTTTGGGTAAAGCAGGAATATCAGTGTTAGACTGTTCATCTGGTTCCACAGGTGGAGTTGGACTGAATCGGATGATGGTGGTGCTCAGTGCCATGGTACAGTTATTCTGTGGAGGGCAAAGCACCACGAGAAAATAAATGCTACACTCATGGCACACAACCATTTCACCAGTGACACACCTGACACAGAAAACAGATCTATTCCATCTGATCAGGGCAGAGAGAAAGTGTATCCTCAAAATGTTCAACATTTACAGGGTAATTTTTTATTAAATGGTAATAAGTCTGCAACATTATTGCCAGTAACAACAGCATTGGAAGTTTTTCTTGTCAAAGAGCACAATAATGGCAACATGAGCAAGAATGCAGCCAAAGTTAGGCAAACCAGACTTTATCCTACTGTACCTTTTGCCTCTCAGGTGTAGGTATGACAGTGCCATCATTGATTGAGATGTATGTGAGCCTGCTGAGACTCGGGCTCGAGCAGGGAGACTGAGGAGAGCGCTCAAGACCTGGACGTTTGTCTGCCAGACCTCCACTGGACGACACCGGTGACACCACACTGGCAAGACAAAACACCACATGGGAATAATACTCATAATGACCAAATGCAAATGTTGTGTATCTGTCAGTAGTGTCA
Source organism: Lepomis gibbosus (assembly GCA_029875015.1). Lineage (NCBI taxonomy): Eukaryota > Metazoa > Chordata > Actinopteri > Centrarchiformes > Centrarchidae > Lepomis > Lepomis gibbosus. The sequence goes on along the minus strand of JAPMOB010212647.1, from coordinate 10,369 downwards.
ACAGCACACACCCTAACATAAAAGTAAATCAGACTAGACATTAAATATTTAAAATGAACCAGCAGTTCCTTTATTGTTCAATTATCTCAACAGTTTGGGTTAATTTAATCTGATGACAAAATATAATAATTACTAATATCCAATACTTTTGAGTCATACACATCATCTTTGATACAATACCCATCAGCACTCGGAATGGAGGTCTGACTTGGGGAGGAGTGAGTAAGCGGAGAAGTGGACGGTCTGAAGTTACACTGTGTCTCCTCCACAGAGGGATCTGAAAAACCCTTAAGCAGGTCTGAGAAACAAATTTATTGTTAACATACACATTTATGACGCCATCTCAAAATTCTCAGAGGGAATATTTCTAATCATGTATAATATGGTGACCACTGATCTCTAAAGTTGTTTGAATAAGAGTGACCACTGTCCACACAACTTTTACATGTGTGCCTTTTAAATCAGAGGCCATATTTCGGCTTTTTACTCACCAGATGCAGAGTCTCGTGGAAGCTGAGTGTTATGGTAAGTGAAGTCATCGTGCTTCTCTACAGAGTGACAAGGTAGTGGAGCAGTCATGATATTCCTGGGTGGTGAGTTCTTCTGCTGGCCTTCACTCCCTGTCTGCCCTTTCCTCCAGCCTGGTGAGGTTCTTGTTAAGCCAGGTGAGGCAGCAGAGCTTGTATCACTCTTTTGCGATGTTTCTAAGGGAGATCTAGTATTGGATGCTTGTGGGTTCAATTTTCCTGGCGTGACTCCACTTTCTGTGAATGTCCTGCCTGAGGAACCACAAGTCTTGGCGGCAGATGAAGCAGAGTTATCGCATGCTGCCATTTTATCTGCAGACGCCTTGAGAGTGGAAGACTGGCCCGAGCCCACGGACATTCTGGCAGAGCTAAAAGACGTACGAGGACGAGGAATAGAACTTTTCTTTGAGTCACCCTTATGTCTTGGAGATAATGCATTTGAATGGGAGACTTCAGATGAGTTAGTGTTTAATGTTGTCTCTCCTCTTTTGGCTTTCTCCTCAGTTTTTGTACTTGTGGGCTCATGTTGAATCTCCCTATCCGCAAGCTGAGCTGAGCTCCCCTGTTCCTCAAGATATCCTGCTAGAGGGTTCCTTTGAGAGCTGCTGAGGTTGTCAGCCCAGCCGGTCAGGTCAAAGGTAGTGTGTGCCACAGAGGCATCGCTGCTGCCAGACACGTTAGTTTTTTTCAGGTATTTTTCAATGTCGAAGGCACTCAGCTCTCCAACACAGGTGCTTCTCTGCAGTGTGTCCAACACGGCGCTATGATCCGGCTCTGAGAGAATCTACGTGCAAGGAAAAACATAGTGTTATTTTATTTTGTTAGTTTAAGGGCCCGCTAATAGTTAACTGAACTGTCAATGAGAAGAATCTTATAAAACAAGTTTTAATTGGTCAGTTATTCACAAAAAAACAAAACAAAAACAGCAACAAACCCAACAACCTCAAACTTCATTCGTGACGTGCAACTCCTCATTAGGTCCGGGACGAAAGTTTCAGCACGGACATTTTCATTTGTACCATGGAAGTCACTTACCAGTACACACCCCTCATGAATGTATTATCATTATTATCATCATTATTAGAGACAGTTGTTATACATCTACAGTACTGCTGCTAACTCTAGGCTCTGCTATTAGCTAGTAAAGGCTCCTATTAGCTGACTCTACCTGAACACGATTGTTTACATCACTGTCACAGGAGCTTTGGAACGGTTAATGGCTTAAACTAATGACTCCTGGTCGACTAGGAGAATCTTTTGTCAGCGGCTAGTTTATTTTAAGATATAAATGTAAAGGGGATGGTTCAGAAGTCACATTTTCATTGTTGACAAGCTACTTTTCTTGCAGATTCCTGCATTAAAACAACAGATCATGAAACTCAAGAAATTGAGTCACCGCAAAAAAGTTTGGTTGCATACAAGGATTTCCTAGTATGTTTTTCAGCTGGTTATAGTGAGAACTTTCTAATAAAAACTGGGATAATATTTCATAATATGAAATGTTTGGGTTGAAGCAGCAGTCCTGGTTCAAGCTTTCTGATAACAGTTTTAACCCCAGAAAATGAAACGTGACCAATGACCAACTCAAAATACAGACTATTTCATATAAGAGTAATACTTGAAAAGAAGCCTTACATGTTCAGCTGAGTGTGGTTCCTCTGTGCAGTTGACAGCAGGCCGATTCCTCGCCCTACTTCTCTTAGACAGCTCCATGATCATGGCAGCCAGCTGTGAAGGGTCTGTGCTGATGGAGGCATCAGCAATGGCTGAAGCAATTGTGCTGATACTCAGTAGCAGCTGGCTGCTGTTATTGTCAGAGGACACACAGCTCTGGTTACCAAAGTCCCTGTGATCCGGCAGTGCAGTTCCTGAGTCAACGGTATGATCCTAAAGAGGAGATGTGATTTTATGTTACAAAGCAATCCAGCCTTGCGTGTAAATCTAAAAGGACATGATCGAATATCATCATATCAAAAGATCTCTGTACCTCCTGTTCACATGGTTCTGGATCTGTATCACCTTTCGGTGACATCCTTTCACTAGGTGCCTCAAGAGTTTTGTCCAGGTCCTCTGCAAGGAAAAGATCATGAGTTACAGTCAGAGCACAGTGTAAATCATTTTAAATAAACAAAACAGAAAAACATAGAAGATTATGTCTGAGCTTGAACACACCTGGGTTGAGTGTCCTGTCTGCTTCACTGAGTTCTACAGCGTCAGGAGAGGTGTCTGTAGACGAGAACTCTGAGGGGTGAATCAGGGCGAAAGGTTCCCTCTTCTCTGGAGAGGTAATGATGTAGCCAAAGGATGGCTAAAGGAGAAAAGAACAAGCTTTTAATAAATGTTACAGCTCCTCCCTCTCAGACTTTACAAACTCTGAAAGCTAAAGACAAATGAGACACATGAATGCAACCTCAGATTCACACAATTAGATTACACAAACTTGACAGAATTAGGTTAGCTGAAACATAATCTTCCCCAGCCCTGTTATANCCCCCCCCCACAGCAACATAAAACACCCACTGTGTTGATGCACATCTCTATTGCCTAATGTATGAACGCATTCATATCAGCCTCCACAGGAACACCCCAACAGAAAGTTTATTTTTAATTTCTTCAACCCAAGAAAGTAGTTTTACTGACCCGTTTAAATCCATCCACATCCTCAGTGCTGCCCAGACAGCCCAGGGCTTCAGAGCGTTGTCCAAAAAACTGCCCTAAAGACAGTCGCAGGTAGCTTTGGTCCCCATGCTTAAACTCTGATGAGACTTGGGAAGCCCTCATCAGGATGTGGCTGTTGGAAGGAACCTTCCAAGATGAGTCACTTTGAAAGGTGTTGTTGCTGCTGGCTGGTTCAATCTTCTCCTCCTGTGTGAACAGCGGTACTCACAATAAACCACAAGAAGTCGTGCTTTTTAAAAATAACGAAAGTTGTAGGTTTGCGTGTAATATGGGACTGCAATAAAGGATTCATTCATTTGTGTTGATTGCTTATGAAAAACAGTGTAGCTATGACTTTATTATTTTTAGTTTGTGGTAACAGATGCATGTTCATTAGTATTCTGCAATGTCTTTTGAGGTGACTCAGCTAATCAAGGCTGAGAGCTAGAACTATCAGTTTTCTGAACAGAAACAAAAACAAAACCCAGACATCAAGGTAAAAGGGGGACTGTTGTATACCTGCATGAATTGGTGCTCCTTCTCAAATTCTTCTTGATCCTTAACTATCTTTTCCAAAGCATCACCTGCAGAGGAGAAAAAATTGGCCCAATTGTCTATTTATCTATGGCATTCTGCACAAACAAACACACTACAATGGAACAATCTCATAGTGTTACAGTAGAGCTGTGGTACGCACTGGCAGGAACAAAGTCCTCAGTCTGTGACTGGCCAATACCCTCTGATGTCTTTCCATCAACCTCTTTCTCAAAGGAGGAGTAGTATGCCAGGTCTGTCACCCACTGTCCTTCTTCATTCTGGTACACCACACTATGAGTGGCATCTGCACCTGCAGAGACAACCAATGCTGTTAACATATAACACTATATACGAGTTCCTACTATCACCGTAGTAAATGTCTGATTTAAATATCAAAGCTAAAACCAACCTTGTTGAAAGTCCAGCTCCTGGTCGTCTGGGCAATGGTTCCAGCCATCATCTGAATCTTCCTGGTCCTGCTGGAAGCTCTGGGAGAAATACTTGGGTTCCAAGGAGGTGGAAAGGGGATTGTTGTCATCCTCACTGGTACTGCCTGAAGCCTCTGCGTCAGTCACATTACCACAAGGCCCGCCCCTTAAGCCCAAAGAAGGCCTTGCACCATCAGCCTCATCTACTCCATCATCATCCTCATCACTGCATTCTGGGAGCACAACCTGACAATGGGTTGGTTGATAAAGATGTAAACAATGATCATTTGTTCAGATATGTGTCTTACTTTTGAATTGTATTATAATAAAGTTTGTGTCTGATTTCACTGTGGAACCACCACACTCTTGATGGAGGTCAAGCAGACAATACATCATGCTGTTGGGAGTATGAGAGTTTCTATATTTTCATTGTTTGTACATAAATATTGCTGACATTTAGGAACACATGGCTAACAGTTATAAAACCCTGATTTTTCCCTGTTGTACCTGGGAGAGGTGGAAGCTGTCCTGGGTGACTTGAAGGTGGGAGATAGTTAAGTTTGCAGGGTCCTGAGGTCTCCTGAGTCCAGCTCCACTCCTTAGGTAGACTGAGTCCAACATTCGGTCAACACTGGGCCCAGTATCTGTGCTCTCCATGGCATCCTGGCATTCAAATCAGAAACACATTGACAAACTGAACCTCAAAAGCTTGTTATATTACTTTCCTTTATTCCTGCGTTCTCATTGTGCAGCACTTCACATCTCCTTGTTTATGCAACATTCAACTGTTTATCAATGTTTCACTCAACTCATATAAGTGGCAAAAGCATAGAGGGTTTGTATAATATCATAATAAAAAACATTGGGTCGAATGGTTCACAGTGTAAAACAGGCACATACACTAGGACTGACGCATTTTTACAAACTACATTTTTTTTGATACTTCATCCAAAGTTTACAGACTGATTATCACTAACTTATGCAGAAGGGGTAAGTTTTTTATTTGTTTTTATTTGTTGTAAGTTATGAGGTGCATTCAATGACTACGGCTGACTTTCACTGACTTGATAGTCCAATGTAAGCTGCAGGCGACTGCAAAGGCGGGGTATGAAAAAGCGCCGTCAAGTCAGACACATTCTACCTGCGTGAGCTTACTGTCAGCTGAGATCAGGCAAAAGGTGGTTCTAACCGGAGAAAAGCAACTGCCGAGTCCTGCAGCTGCATTGCTTCCACAAGGTGATGTTTTTAAGTCCAGCATGCATCACGTTTAGTCAGCGCAGCTCAACGGCGCATGAAGTCAAACACACATATTAAAATTGTCTTGTATCTGTACTCACCAGTGCCCCCTGTCGGTCCAGGACCATGCTCCAGTTGACAGGAGAAAGCCTCTGAGCTCCCCCTGATGCCCCCAAAGAGGAGCTGGTCTCTCCTGTTCCTACAGGACCCACACGGTCACCCATCTGCAAAACATCACTTAAATCAAGATCTAAGCAGATCTAAACAATAAAGACATAAAACAAACAAACAAAAAAAAAAATACAGTATAACAGTGTCAATAAAACACCCATTTTGAAGGTAAACAATAAGTTTGTTAGGCATTAGATATTAGGATTATAGTGACCAAGTGATATTTTATCAGTATTATCGTGGTACTGTCAAAAAGAAATGAAAACTAGAAATCAAATGAGCAGAACTGCGCTTTTTTCCCCCTCCATACTCATTAATATAAGCCAATAATTTATGGTGACATATGAAAACCATATGAAATGACTAATGAGCACAACAAGTAACATAAATACAGAGGCTTGTATAGAAGTCTACACAACCAATTTAACAATTGCCGGATTTATTATTACAAGAAAGTTTTTTAAAAAACAACTTCTTTCCATTGAGGTCCTCTTAGTCTGCCTGTACAACCAACCCTTGCAATATCACAAACAGAATGTGTTGGTTGGGACACTAAACTACATGTGTTATGTGTGCAGACACATGACACATACAGCAGCAGGGCAACATGCAGGGTTTATGAGTAGGTAACACAGAGAGCGTGTTTGACAGACAAACCATGACATGTTCTGCCTTTCTGAAGTCCTCACATCATGCACTGAGTGAAAAGTTAACAAACCCTGCATTTGCTTTAAAGCGCCCCCCCATCAAGTTTCTCTCAGCAATCGTATAAAAAACAAAATAAGAGCAGACAGGCTGAAAAACCTCTGGAGCACTGTTGCTGCCTTCCTCAATGTTTTCACTGACTCAAAACAAACTTGCATGTTGCGCCTCCATCTGGGAGACTGCTGCTAACTTTGGCTGATCTGATCTGTCAACTTTTCAAAACGCGGTTTTAATCATAACTAAAATTTTAAGTGGTAGTACTAACCGTTGGGAATTTGACTGGTTTATCATTAAACCGGAAATTGTTTAATCTCTATGAGGCATACAAAATGGAAGCTCTCAATATGCACAAAATTGTATTGTGAAAGGAATCTCAAAAACAGCAAGAATGAACCTCACTGTAGAACAAGCAGGGCTTAACGATACCTCTGTTCCTAAGTTCTAATGAGAAACCTTGCTGCTACATGGAAGTGAAAGTCAAAGTGCCTGAAAAGAGCCTCATGTCTTACCTCAGTATGTCTGGAAAGACTGCTCCTTCCGTGTCCTGGCATATTATTCAGCTCACCCTCCTCATCTTCACCAACAGCACTGCTTCCTACAATCCCCAGCCCACGCAGGACATCATAGGTGGTCTGGATGTTAGTCGGTGGGAGAGGGATTGTTGAAACTCCACCATCATTTCCACTTTCTTCACTTCCACTGCTCCCGTCCCCACCACCTCCATCCCCTAGAGTTAAGCAATTACACAAACAGGTGGTCACCTAAAGGTTTGAGGAGATTACACTGACTTGCTGGCAGAAAAACTGTCTGAATTAAGTTAACGTTTCATTTACTCATGACGACTTACATTTGAGAAACAACATAGAAGCATTAATAAAGTAAGACAAAAACAGATACTAGTAAGAGCAGCGATAAATAGTAATAAGAGGTCTTAGACGTACAAGAGAATTGTAAGGATACAAGAAGAAGAGCACAGGAAGTGCAAGTTAGAGGTGTTATAACAGAAAGTGTTCTAGGATGAGATCAGTTTACAGTTTTCAAGAGGTTCTTGAAGTTAGAAAGGGACGCCCCTGCTCTGGTATGGCATCTGGTAGCTCATTCCACCATTGTGGTGTCACAGATGAGAACAACCGGGACCGAGATTGCTTTGTGTGTCAGGATGGCAGAGCCAGCACTGTTGTGTACTTAAATATAATTACATACAAAACACAACTATATTTAAAAAATAAAACACCTCAACAAACTGATCATTTAACAGTAAATAACAGTGACAGCACTAGCAGCAAAATCAATTTTGAGTCGATATTCAACTTTAAACTTCACTGTTATGACTGTTCGGCTAAGGTAGAAAGGGCTCTTTATTACAGTTACTATATTCTCCAGTTTTTCCAGGAGGTCAGTGAATGCGTCATGGCAGTCAGCGAATGTGTGATGTGTAGAAGCCTGTTAATTATTTATTTTCCTGTGATTGGCAGAGAGTTGGGGGGAGCGGTTGTTGTTCCTGTTAGCCTGAGGGAGTGTGTATGTTGCCTCGGGACGGAGAGGGTGAAGAGCGAGAGATGCAAAGTTAACACGTGTAGCTCTCTGCTTAGCCTGGTTTGTTTGGAGTATGCTGCTCATTAATAAAGACCGAGCCAAACCCCCTGTTGTCTCGTAGCCTTTCATTGTGGGATGATACATTTGTACTGCGGTGATTGGTGACGACGCTTCTTACGGCAGTATAGGATCACCACAGGGAAATAGTTCAATTGTCACATTTAAGTGGCACTAAAATGAGGTATCAAAATTTGCGTTCTAATTTGGTCCAGTAGCTACCGGTTCCATATTGGTACCCCAACCTACCGTTTACATGTATTGACTTTGAAATATCAAGTAAGCACAAAATCCAGCCAGAGAACAAAAAAGAAATAAACAATGGAGTTTAGCACAATCATTTAAGCTATATATGGCACCTGTGACTGGAGGGTTGATGACTTGTCCCTCAGCAGATCGTCTGTGTTCAATCCCAGACAGAGATAGACCGCCACGGCCACTGGAAGCCTCATCATCAGAACTGCCTCCCTCTAAGCCCGGCCTGAAACTGGGACGATTACTCTCTCCGACCTGTACCAACATGTAAATATTCACACATGTAAAGAATAAATAAATAGCATAAAGCAGCTGCTTTACAGTACATTTTGAAAGAGTTATTAGAGACTGTATTTATGAGGCTGATGTTGACAATTATTTGAGTTTATTAAAAATCTCATAATATTGTTTTCCATTTCTGACCAGTTGTCTGGAGGTGCTAGGCAACAGGCGTGTCCTGGTAGCATTGCTGTTCCTTCTGGCAGACTCCAGCTCATCCTCAGTGTCTTCATCACTGGCAGGACAGGAGTCCATACCTGTAGCAGCCAGACGCACATGAGGCATTTGGAAGTCCTCCTGAAGAAGAAAGGTACACAAAATACAGTAAAACAAATTGAAACATAAATTCTACAAGGTTAGCCATTTAATGGTTGTTTGGGTCCACAATCTGATTCAAAAAAAGTAATGAGAGACTTGACAGGATAGTAACGTTATAAATTAAGACATATGGAGCAATCTGGGTCTCTTGCCAAACCACAATTTTCCAAGTAATATTTATGAAACTCATATTTACATGCAGAAACCTTCGATTTATACCATGACCTGGAAACAGCACAAGGGCACAAAACAGTAAGGATGTAAATGTGCTTACCTGATCGTAGTCATCAAGGAACTGGTGTCTATAGTGTTCTGGTTCTGTAGAACTTGGGTTTGATGTATCATCAGCATCACCCTGCAGTCCCTATGAACAATGAAATGGATTAATGGGGACACTGAGACAAAGAGTGAATAAGAGTTGAATGAAACATTAATTAAAGTAAACTTCTTTCAAATTGGCTTCCTAATGCTGTTAAAGTGCAAGACAAGTTGGAAAAGTAGAATGTGTTTCAAAAGGGGAGAGCGTCTCACTTTTGCAGGAATCTCCTGGCCCTCTACTCTGCCTCTCTGCATGGCAGGAGGCACCAGCTTGTTGAAATACAGCTCCAGTTCATCATCAGGTAGGTTGTTCGAATCAATATCATCATCTGAGAATGAAACACATGTTCACAACATGGCTTTGACAACATGTTGGCAATCTGTGTTCATTTTCTGCAATTAAAATATCAAAGATGTCTGAGGAACACAGTGTAACTAACAGGTAACACTAAGCGGGATTAAAAGAATTGTTTTAAAAAGATGAATGCAATTCATACCTGTGATATCACTGTTCATGCTGTCCACAGACATGAGCTTCTCATTTGCCAGGAAGCTTGAATTACTTCCACTGAAATGGTCACTGTCCACTCCCTCACTCTGCACGTTGTCCTCCTCAGATGTAGCTGGTAAGTGTTGAGCCTGTATGGATCGGTGAGGAAAAGGGCCACAATGGAAAGTGGCAGATCAGTTTTGTTGGAGAATAAACAAAGTACATTTTAGTATGAACATCATGGTTTAAAAAGAGATACCTATATTTGAAAATAGATTTCCCTTCCACATAAGTAATCTGGAAAAACTGGGGGGAAATAATTACATAGATGCCAGGTTTGGGTTTTTGGGGCCTTTAAAATTACTTCCAGGTAAAAAAAAATTACAACAGCCAACTGATTAACTTGCACAAAAGTGTAACTAAAATTAGTACCTTTGCATCTGAACTATCTTTATGTCCAAACTGGGCAAAAGTCAGTAGCCCTGTTGACAGATCTGTCAGGAGGCAGAAAAACAGATTTTGTTAGTATCACAAAAATGTGAATATGAGTCTCTACGTATAAAGCTAGAGCTAAGTAAGAGCTTTTACCTGTTGCAAGTTCTGTGGGCCGGCCGTGGACTGAGCCCATCTGTGTGGGAGGAAGCCCCAACATTGAGCCTTGGTTCTGAGATGCAGTCTCATCCAGGTTAATTTTCACCAGCATGTCTGAAAGACGATGGGCTGCAATGAATTCATCCGCATTGTCCCTGTAATACAGGTGGGGATGTAAAGAATTAGGACTGCATAAACATTACATGGAAAAGCTGGGGAAATTAATTATAGTTAGCAATTATATATATCCACAAAAAATAAAT
>JAPMOB010212646.1:0-27336 GCA_029875015.1 Lepomis gibbosus | reverse complement strand
ATATATATATATATAAAAATCTATTTAGAATTTGAATGCTAAGTAAGCAAATGTCTCAGATTTGTGATTACCCCCTCTAAATAATCACTGAAATATAACATAAAACACATGAAATCAAATAACTTTGAAACAATGGGTTACAGTGATAAATAATCCCAATCAAATATATTTCTTCTGGGGGGTATAGCAACACAAAATGCAAACCAGCAGCTGCAATTTGATGCTTAAGCTACTGAATGTATGGTACATTTTGTAATCTTGTTCTGCCATGGCATATCTGTGGAGCAGACTAAAAGAAGTGCATCAAACAGTCTTACTTGGTCCAATTTTCTGGTAGGGTTCAACTGGCTCCTCCTCTTTAAGGCCATCCACAGGTAACACTACCTGTTCATATGGGTCTGACAGAGATGGGGGAGGGAGATGGACAATTTGTTTTTCACTGAATACTTAAACTTCACAGAACAAAATCACAGAAAGTGTATTAGAACAAAAACTGAAAAAAAGTACATTGCTAGATACACTTGAGTAGCACTCACTGGCTTTATGTACACATAATATGAACAATTAAGCACACCATTTATTTCACAGCACATTCATTTTAAGAAAACATCATATAAATGTTGACCAATTACTGTAGATTGCAAAATTATTTACCTCCATTTAAGTGAGAACTAACCTTTATAAAATACGCTTTACCTGAGATAGGCCATTGCTCACTTGATAGTGGCTTTTTTTGTTTTTTTTTAAGCAAAAAGGCACCAGTTTTTCTGATCCACTCCTTTTTACTAAGGCACTCAGCTTTTATTGCAGCTTCAGGAACTAGATATTCACTGTGGCCAGAGTGAACCTCACTTATACATGACTTTTCAGTTAAAGAGTTTCAAAGAAGCAAATAAAATGCAAATATTCCAAAAACTTTACCATCAACTGCATGGAGGTCACGGTGCTCCTGGAAGCAGCTGTAGTATTTATACTTCTTACCACAGATGTCACAGGAGTAACGGAAGCTATCTGCAGATGAACATATGGAGAGAGACCAGCATTGTTTATAAAGACATGGATATTATTGATAATTGTATTTTTCAATGAGTGAATCCAAAACTGCAAATTGGGTAAATAATAACCTAATAATAATAAAATAATGACAGAACTTGCTGTGTGGGGTACAGTTTAACACCTTGTACATTTAAGGTGTTCCAATTGTTTTTCCACACTTAATTTGCAGAAACATATTTGATTGTGCCATAGAAACAGAGTTCTGTTTTTAGTCATTCTGCGGTAGAAAAATGGAAACATGAATGAACAAATACGATTAAAATACATAAGAAAATATTTGAATGCATTGGGAAAGACAGACAGACAGGCTGCAAACAAGACAAAAAGATTAGATTAATCCCTGGGGTAAAGTAAGGGAAAAGGTAATAACAACTTGATTAAGTTCTTCACTGTGAAGAAGAGTCATAGCTAGCAATTTGTAATACCTGTAAGCCCAAAACAAGCTGTGCTTCCCCACACATAGACTTTCCTTGGGTGGACCACCCAGGTATATTAACAGTCGCCAAAGTAGACTATATTTGGTGACCCATTTTACGACTTTACAGAGAAACAGAGAGAGACGTTATCTGGTATTACGTTAGAAGATACGGACACTGTAGATTTTTTAAAACCACAGACCAGGAAAAGCAACAGTGAATTGTGAACACACCTGGTTGATGCCTTCTCTACACACAGCAAACGGAACAGAAAACAGAATCATGGGTGGAAGTTGGTTGACTTTTTTGGGTGACTTTATTCATCAGCAACAGAATCAACAGAGAAATCACAGTAAAGACACAAGTGCAACCGGCAAGATCATGCATCCATAACCAATTATCTATGCTGTTACTGTGTTATTGATTTACTCAGAACGTGTCCTCACCTATGTATGGAGCAACAATTTTATGTGAGCTTTAATAACACTGACAAATGACAGGAACCCACTAATTTGTGGAAAATAGTTTTAATTGCGTTAATTGGTTAGGAAATTATAGAATATACATGTTACTGAAGCCTTGAGGTGTTCATAAATGCAATTACAGTTAGGCACCCTAATAATGCTTTTTGTAGCTATATTTCTTTGTTGCCAATTAAGCATAAATTGCATGAAACCCTTTTGCTGTAAAGTGAAGACGCTATTTGTTTTTAACAGTGTTGGCTTTTTTATGCCCTCTCTTAAAAATGTTGAAAATACGTCATCATACTTTCTAAAGCTACAGAGTAATGAAGACACATTTGTAGACTTGAGCAGAAGATTTTAATTTTCTGCTGTAATTTGCTGTAATTTCTGCTGTATTTTGTATTTAAATACACATTTGAGATACCTCAGGAATTCAGCTCAGAATCCAGCTCATTGAATTAATAGAGTGAGAACAAACTGGAGAAAACTTAGAAGTTGTCGCTCTGCTGCTAAATGATAAAACATTTGTCACATGGGTGTGTAAGGAGAGGGGCCTTCTGCTGGGTGTTCAGTCAGACATATTATTGTGGAAAGACTAAGCCTGAACCAACTGTGTAAAGCAGGTTAGAAACTGATTTTGTCTTACAGTAGCGTGTGCCATGCTGTTTATGCAACAGATTTCCTTCAGACAGGATTTCACTGTGGTGTGCCAAGAGCCACTTCAGGTGCTCTTGTCAACAGTCATCTGGCTGCACAAAGATTTTCACTTTATTTTTTATTTAAAATGCAGCATTGAACTAATTTACATTGGAATTTGTTTTGTGTCTTGGCTGATCAAGCTGAAAACCGTCCGATTCAAGTCACGGGCCAAACACAAATGTGAAAACTGTGATTCCATTTTTAACTTTCTTCACACAAATTACACATCTACATGTCCAGAAATGCCTTTTGGTGCTAAAAGTGAGGCCATTTTACCAATACAAACTACTGCTTTTTGGGTCTTCTTTGAATGGAACCTTCACAAGTATCTCTCTCTGTCTCAGTGACTGTGCAGTCAGTTACACACAACAATGGGAGAAATCTTCGCATCTTAATCCTCGCTCAAACACAGAGGACATAAGCTCAGAATTTGATGACAAAAATGTAACCAACTGTAAAATGCGTAATATTGTAGAATCTGCCAAAAGTATGGATGGAATTTCCAAATATCTGGGTTTTCCCTAATATTTTAGGCATTTCCACGGCACTTAATCCTACCTACTATCCTAACCTATACTTCTATGGCATCATTCATGGGCACGCTGCCTCCGTCCTCTGCTACACGGAATTTGGGAAAATATAAATGGATTTCTCAGGGCCATAAACACACATATAGAAACACAAATAATGACACATACAGACACACATTAATAGTTAATACAGTTCTGCTTCCAAGTTGTTTAGCAGTGCATTTGAGAAGACTTTTCGGGCACTTGTGAATTTTCAGCAGTGTTTTGCAAATTGATTTTAGCTCTCACGTTTTCTAGTTCACATGCATTTTCATTTTCAAATTAAGGTTGCATACTGTCTGACAATTTAATTTAAACTAAACTAAACTTTAACTAAAATGGAATTGCATTTGATTTTGCAAGCAATATGACAGGGCTGTATTATGTAATGTACTGCTCTCGCCACAACACAGTGCAATGTCATCTGGGAGCTTGCTGCAATGGCCAACCCAATATGTAAAACACACATTCCTAGTATACACTTTGTAACATAAATGCCATATTTCTACTGTTCCTGGCAATCGCCACAGCAAAAGATTGAATTGTCAGTTTGATAACTTGTTACGGTGTATTATAAGTTTTATAAAGTGTTATGCTGTCTGATGATTTAAATGATTTAAATAGATCAATGATCTATTAGTCAAACTAGACTTTCTGTATCGCCTTTTATTGTCTCACCGGTACCTGAAGCAACACTCTCCCACCACCACCACCCCCCGCAAAATGTAGGGCTGTTTTTGGTTTTAATGCCCACTCAGTCACAACTACAGAAAGTTTGTTCTAGCTTGGCTCCCAAAATACTCTCTTCAACTCCAAGAACTCCTCCACAACACTACAGCCTGTGTTGTCTTCTGCTTTTCAAAATTCTCCTATGCCTACTCTCCTTCAACAGAGGGATATTTTACAAACCATACTGACTGGTAAATCCAGGCTTATTATCAGTTGGTTTTAAAATGCAGGCTTGCAATGATCTGGTGTCTGGTGTTAAGCAGGCTCAAAGTTAAGGTTACAATAATGTCATATCTTAACTTCTTTTGATTGACTTGTAGAATCAATTCTATTCTAACTAGGGCAATCACTATTTATTTAACTAGATCAAATTAATTGCTATTAAAGCAGGTTATATAGTTCTTCAGCTTGTTTAATCTTTACTTGCTGCCACTCAGACCGCTCATAGAAGCAAGTCATGTTTAAATACACTTATAAATTGGCATGCCAGTCAATATAAAGTCTAACTATGCGCTGTCAACCAAAAATACTTTACAGCATGTTCCATCCGCTTAAGAATTTAATCTATCAGCATGTTTTTTTGCCAAGCAGCCTCTCTGGCCTACTTATTAACACTGTCACAGACCATTTGGTTACACTCTGTTTGTATTCCTCATAAAGCAAAAAAACTGTCTGCATAAAAGATGATTGTGCATTCTTTTCTCTCTGCCATGTTGATAGTTCTGCCTTTAAGCGATGTGCACATTCATGTAGTGATTGCTGAGAGTGCGTGTAAGCAGCTTTATAAATAACTCTGAAGTACTACTCTGAGGTAGGAGTATTTTTAGTTTTAATCAAACTTTCACTGTGATTCCTGGGAGTGATTTTAAGACACATGATAAATAGCTGATATGAAAGCAATTAAAAGAGTAACATCCCCATTCATGCAGGCCAGCATTTATTTTTGAAAGTTGTTCCAGGTTTACCTCAGTTAAATTGGTAATTAAGAAACATGTTGTCAGACAATACGGGTTTGGGTGTGTGAAATAATTCAGTTAAACTTTAATAAAACTATCATCAAAAAACATTGTTTCCACACATGACAGAGATTTTGGGGTTAAGCTGGAATTTGCCTTACAGGTACTTGATATTACGATGTCACCAGGTGAGTAGAGTATAAGGTATAGAGTATAGTGAGTAGACAAGACTGATGGGAGAGAGCTGATAAGACAATAAAGGTAATTAAGATGGCTTTTAGCCAGCTGAGTCATATAGAGACATACATATCGTCAGTTATAAGTTGTGGTAGATTGTTTTTAGTGTCACGAAAATCTAAAAGACAGCCAGTTAAACTACATAATGTCCGTTAAATGAGCAACAAATGAAATAAACAGCTTTTGCTGACATGCTAATAAACTCACTTCACTGGATGAGTGTGCAAAATTGTACTCACTGTTGGGTGTCTGGGGTAGACCATCTCCAACCATGCTCTCAGATTCTATAGTTTAAAAAAGGGGAAGAAATCTGTGACTATATGAATTTGTCCTCACATGAGCTCACAGCTTCCAATTTCCAACTCAAATTATCATCTTTCACATTCAAGCAGAGACAATAATATAGAGAAATTAAATACATTTATTAAAAACAATTCCTAGTGAAATGCAATTCCTGGCCAAAACAGGAAATGCATGACTCATATAGAGGAAGTGAGGTAGAGGTCCCAAGAGGTAGTTTTAACAGTGCACAGCCAGTTATTATTTTGCTTTTCATAAAGACCAAATATATATGTTAAAAAAGTATCTTACCTCTGTGTGCCCTGACGTGTGTCTGAAAGCAGTTGTAATACTTGTATTTCTTCCCACATACCCCACATACATAGGAACCTGGATGAGAATTCAAAACAGTGTCATAAAAACAACGTGACAGTATCATAAGGAGTACATGCATTTATAGCATATTTCAAGGTCATAATATTTACAATAGTTCTTTCTCACATTCTTTGTCATCCCCATCTGAACTAAGTAAATATCTATCTCCCAATGACTTCTGAGTATAACCAACCATTGCCTAAAAAGGGGCAATTCACTAAAAGTTTGAGTACTTGATTGAAATAATGATATGAATGTCAGGAGTCAGGATTGGTAGCAGGGCCAATCAAGGTATTTCTAACTGGTTTTTGTCGGCTATATAAAGCCAGCTTCCACTTCCAAGCCTTGTCAAGGGTTATGCATATTTATTGTGCTCCATGTTGACTGTGCTGCATGTGAGCTGTCAAAAATGTTGAATTGTCCTCCATTAAGATGAAACACAGAAATGAATGTTCTCAGGTACCATTTGAAAACCCAATACAATTTTGATCAAATACTTGGTTAAAGGACATTTCTAACTAAAACCAATGCAGTCAAGGCTACAATGTTTATTTGAGTATATTTGAGTTTTGTTTTAAAGGAGGGGCCATTCTGGAGAATGTAATATGTGGTACTGTTGTATTGTATTAGTTTGAGAGGTCTGTCGAATATAAATGTTTTTCCACTCTTTTATATAAAAGGGTACTCTAAATATTATAAACATTATAACCTCCATGAAATAAGGATTATTGCAAGCCTTACTGAAGTAAAAACATTAACATTAACACAAATATTAACAGCAAAATGTACTGAACAGAATCAAAAGTTTTTTTAAAAAATGCAGTAAACTGATCTTTGTCAGTGTTAATATTATATATGCTGATGTGGGATTAATATTATTGCTGGATTAATGTGTATGATGCACTTTACTGCTGTAGTTTATATTTCATGTAGTTTAAGGTTTGGTCATTTAATCTACAGCAGTGCATCATAGTCTATAGGTTTGTAGCTTCACTGGCCAGTGAGAACAACATACCTCAAAAAGGTCAACTTTTTATGAGCTCAGAAAATAGGCCTGTTTTCAGCTTTGTGACAATATATTTTGAAGCCAAGGGGGTTGGGATAAGTTTCTCAACCCATTAAAGAACATATAACCGTTTATCAGAAATACTCACATTCAAAATCACCAAATCTGGAAATATATGGTTTTCACTGGACAGGAAGGGAATGAAAATTGTTATCTGTAAAGTAACAAGTAACTTTAGCTGTCAGACAAATGTAGTGGAATATTTTCCACTGTGATGGTGTGGAGTGTAAGTATGAAGTTACAAAAAAAATGAAATTACTCACATAGTACAAGTACCTCAAATGTATACTTAAGTATAAAGTAAGTACAGTACTTGAGTAAAGGTACTTGGTTCATGTAAGAGCTTCATGTTAGCAAATAAGTGGATAGCAGACTCAAACATGAACAAAGTTCAGAGTACCTTATTTGAAAAATGCCCAGATCATTCAAATAACTAACTATTTTAATAATAACTATTTTCTTATTTACCCCTCAAGGTACAGCCTCTAGCCCGGCAGATAGTCTTGGTTTCGTTCGTTCGGTTTTGAGATCTTAAAGATTTCAGCCTTCACCCAAATAATAAAATACTAGATAAAATGGAGGCGAATGGAATTTCAATTGTGCTCACAGGATTGGAAAACTACATTTAAAAAAATTCAACTACAACATTGTTTCTGAAAACAGACATTGCTGCTGAATTCGATGCCATGTTCAAATGATGTGCAGTTTTGTTTGTGTTGTTTTGTCAAGAAGCAAGGTCAGGGTCAAGAGACACCAGACATGATTGCAGTCAGTAAATGCACAAGTATATCCATATGTATATTCACACACCTATGCATGAGTCAGTGCTCTTCGTTGGAGGAGGAGTACCAAGGGCAAACATACCCTCGGGCTGAGCTCTACGGGATCCAACTCCACTTGCTCCTCCATCATTTCCTCCAATGACAACACAGATCTCAGCAGGGTTGGTATCACCCACTTTCCCATTACTCGTCTCCGAGATCCCAGGCTCTTTCTTTACTGTGACAGGTGGTGGACTAGTACTCTTGGACTTTGGGGCAAAAGTTGGTGAGGGGCCATCTGTGGCTGCACTCCCACAGTCTGCCTGCTCCTTCCCAGGATTGGGTGTCTCTTGTGCACTCATGACTCCACCTCCTCTGAGCCTGTGCTTCTGTACCAGGGGAACAAGCAACAGAGAGACAGAGACTTTACTGTCCTGTAACAATTTGAAGTCTTCATCACACAGCACAACATTGGTGAATATCAGCGCTGCCAGGTCAAACAGATGTATTTTTTTGACACCACCATGGCATCACAATCAGTATCCAAGGAAAAAAAACATCTCAGCTTTGTTACTATATAGATACAAAGACAGGTACCAACCCAAACGGTCAAGGGTTGACTCAAGCTGACTGAGGTTGGTCGTCCACCCTGATTCTAGGTTCTGCTCAAGGTTTCTGCCTGTTAAAAAGGAGTTTTGACTTGCCATTGTCGCCAAGTGCTTGCTTGTGTTGGGAATTGTTGTGTCTCTGTAAGCAATATTACAAAGAGTAAGATCTAGACAATATGAAAAGTGCAATGAGTTTACTTCTGTTATGAACAGGCGCTATATAAATAAAACTGAGTAGCCTGCATCTGACAACTACTGAAAGTCTTACAAAAAAAATCTAATTGTGAGACAACCACCCCTCTTTTTCTAAATAAGGTCAAGAGATGTGCAAGCTCAAAATGCACAGCAGCCACGACCAATATATCTGTGGCAGTGTAATTTTGAGGAGAGAAAAAAAACTGACAAAATTTTCTTGATAGCCATACAGAGTGGCTTAACTGTTAACCTTTGATGACATAAATTCACAGCTTTGTGGAACCAAATGCTCTAATTTCAGAAATATCCAAATTACACTACTTGCCACTTCAGAACAAGGCTATAAAAGGCCTTGTCAAGAGAATGTGCTCAAAATGCAACCAAGCAAAACAGAGTTATGCCAGGATGACTGATATTACGGAAAGAGGGAAAATTGGTCTTCTAATAATAGTGCGCCAATACAGCAACAACAAGCCTTTTCATAGCCCAAAATTAATGCACCTTTCTTGGGATATGTGTGTGGATAGTGTGGACAGATTAATCTAAAGCAGCTCTACTGGACTGTTTTGGGAGCACCGACTGGAGTATGTGTTCAGAGACGCCACCACCCATCATCAGCGACATCATACACAAGCAAATGTGTTGATGATGTGGTGATCACTAAAACGATAAAATCATTCCCCAATCAGAAGGCTTGGATGAATAGATAGGTGAGGGCTTTATCCAGAGCCAAAAAAGCTGCTTTTCGGTCAGGTGATAAAGAAGCTTACAGCACCGCCAGAGCGTAATTGAAAGCTGGCATCAAGGAGGAAAAGCGGAGATATCAGCAGAGACTGGAGAGAGACCTCAATACCAACAACACAAAAGATATGAGGCGGGCCATCAAAAACCTCACAGGCTACAAAAGCAGGAGCTCCCCCATCATGTGTGAGGCCACATTACCAGATGAACTTAACAACCATTTATGCTCGCTTTGATCTCCTCAACAAGGAGTCAGCTGTAAAGTCTACTCTGCCTCCAGAGGACCAGCCACTGTCAGTATCCACAGCAGATATGAGGAGAGTCCAGTGGCACTCACCCCCATTCTGATGAAGTCCTTTGGGAAACTGGATCTTCAGAACATAAAGAACAACATCCCAGCCAACCTAGACCCTCACCAGTTTGCTTTCAGAAACTGTGCTGAGGTGAGTTGAGGAAGTTTAATAAGGCAAAATTCCAATGCCAAGTTCTTGTCAGCTTTTACAGGGGAGCAATAGAAAGCATCCGGAATGGGAACATCACGAATTGACATGGGATGTGCACGGCCCAGGACCGGAGGGCTCTGCAGCGGGTGGTTAAAACTGCTCAGAAGATTATTGGTATCGACCTCCTGAGCATCAGTGATGGGAGGTGCCTACGCAAAGCCCAAATGATACTAAAGGACGGTACCCACCCAGCCAAAGTCTGTTCACCCTGCTGCATTCTGGGAAGAGATATAGAAGTTTCTGCTACCACACCAGACTGCAAAGCAGCTTCCCCCCCCCAAGCTATCAGACTCTTAAACTCTAAATTCATTTTTAGCACTGCTCCAGTGATGACAGTTTATTTCTGTTTACCATTTTTCATAATTCATTCTTTATCAATGTATATTCTCTGCTATGTAGCAGAATGGATTACAAAACTCAATTTCACTCTATAACTTGTTATATTGTGACAATAAATCTACTTACCTACCTGTATGACACATCTCCAAGAAGCCTCAGTAAACAGGCCCATGAATTGGATAATGGTGAGATAAAACCTTTATGGTTTTAATTCCACTTGATTTCCTAATTCATTCTACAACCTTTATATGGAACAAGCTTGAACAGGTCTTTTCAGATTTTAAGGTAAATTTTATGTTGTAGATTATGTGTAGCATAAAAATCTACAGCATATTTCATGTAAGTTTAGTCAGTTTTTTATCTTGTAATGAACAAGATGAAACTACTGGAAAGCTTGGTGGTTCACCAAAGCCAGGATTCATTCACTATGGCAAAATGTCATCTATTTAATGGCACACATTGCCATTTGATTTGTGTATTTTCATTTTAATGTTCATTTCATTTTTTAGTTTCATTGAAGATGATTTGAAAGAGTATTTCTTAAGCATTTATTTTTTTCTCATACCATTTTAAAGGATTTTTATTTCAGGTTTTTCAATCTCCCTTTCCATTAGTCTTGCCACAGGTGACTGGTTTCACCAGTGGTATAAGGTGTACAGCAACTTCGGATACCTGTGTAATGCGATTTACACTGCCAATGGCCTGAAAGTGTGAGCAGAAACTAGCCAATAAGCTGTATATACATTGATGGGTTATCTATGGGATGTTGTTATGCATTTTAAACACTGTTTAAGAAAATAAATACTGTTGTTGAAATGAGAAAATGTTTCCCCAACTACTGTACTTTACTACAGAAATTAACCAGACAGCTGTTCAGTACTAATTAGCCTAGTGCATAAACCAGGTTTGTACATATTTAAACAGAGGTTCATATCTACAACTTGAAGCCATAGATCTCTAAAGTTTCATATACGTAATGCAAGTGTCTACATTACATTGAAAGTTTAAAATCAAGATTGTCTGTGTCAAAGGTTTTTGGTTCAGTGTAGCATTTATGAGGCACTTTAAAAGTTGGGAATACCCATTTAGGGTTATCTCTGCAGGTAGCTACTACTGTATTTTCTTTATAGGCAATAGAAAACATTAAAATATATGTCAGGTTTAGACACCTTCTAGTAGAAATTATTGAAAAATAGATGTATTTATTTTATGCTGTTTGCTTAACAGACAACAGTGAGTAAACTTTTTTTGTAGGCTATAGGAGAGCTTTTTGGACTTTTTGGACTTTGTAAGCATTATAAGCCTACCTACTTTCCATTGTTGTAGTAGTGATGGCAAGTTCGACTCTTTTGACAGACTCGAATCTTCAAATCTCGTTCATTAAAAATAACTAATCTTTTGTCATTTCGTTCATTTGAACTAGGCTGGTTATTGCGGTGCTGCAGCCCTCTAGTGTGCGACTTAAAAACAGCACCGTTCTCAAACACAGAACTCTGCCTGGCTTGCTTTAATTGACAAAGTATAATGCACAAATTCACCTCTTGATCACTCTCTATCATCATTATATAAACCCCCTTGTGCCCACAACCAAATTCAAACCATGTAAAAACCACAGAAATATGTTGTCTATGTGCAAGCCACTACTCCGCCTAAATCCTTCCATTTTCACAATCTTTCCTGAGTATACAACCAGACCAGCCATATCAAGGCTTATGTATGTAATTACTATCTTTATCTCTAACGTGCTCATTCATACAGTAGCCTAACGTCCCTATGCATGAGTAAAATATTAATATCAGATTTGTGTATATAGAAGTAATAAGCTTGATACACTATTTGAATCAACACACTTATTAAAATTCAACCAATTTAATAATAATCTGGATCAAGCCACCAAGTTCTTAAAGAACTACAGCACAGAGAGAGAAACAAAGAAATATTAACACATTATAGCAGTTTGGCTGATGTGGCCCATATAGATAAAAAGTTACGTTGCATCCTCTGGTGGACCTGAATCAGCTGTTAGCTGTAACACACCACAGGGCTAACGCTAACATTGCTATGTGGCTGTGTTTTAATGTTTTAATGACCGGGTCCATTTGTTTTGGAGTGGAGACTACCTCAGAGGTAATTCGGCTCCCGGTAGAACCCTGTCAGGGCACTGACGTGGAGCGGACCCAGAACTCTCATCAGCTGTTAGCTGTAAACACTAGCAGGACTAAAGTTACGGTACGGCTGTGTTAAAACTAGAACTCTATACTATACTATATAATGTTATGCTTTATGTAATGTCATGTAATTTTTAAAAAAAAAATAGTGGTATAATGTCAGTCCAGTGACTGTTACCTGACAGCCTACCTGCCTCTCATTCTCCGGCCAAGTGCCAAATGAAGGAGACTGAGGAGGACCCATTTGAGCGGTGAACGAGTAGTTCATTCCTGCTCCACAGTAGGAGCTGTCACGTGACAGATGAACGACTCAAACCTGGAGACCCACAGTTGCTATGAGTCGTGAACTCAGTTCTGTTTCCTGTGCTGCCTGCTTACCACAGACCTGTAGCCGAGCTGTCACGTGACAAATGAACGAGTCAAACAGATAGTTGAGAGTCGTGAACTAATCAATACTGTTTCCTGTGCTGAAGGAGCCCATGCAGCTGCCGTGTGACGAGTGAACATAAGAGTTCAAGATCCGTCACGCATGTGTGAAAATGAATGAATTACTCACTGAAACTACCCGTTCCTCCCGAGTCATACACGCGATTAGGTCTTAAGAAAGAAACCTTCATTGAACGACACAACACTATGTTGTAGCTAAATATCCTCTGTAGGCTTTATCATTTTATCATTTTCAAGTGTAGGCTAATTGTTTTTTGTGCCTTGTAAGTTTGTATGTTTCTGAGGGTGCACTTTAAGTCTTTTTACATCTCAAAATAGCTAAAACTATATGAAAAGGGCAGAAAAGCCCTATCACATTTTATTATTTTATCATTATGTCATGTCAGGATATTTATGTATTCAACATTTATAACTCTGGGTCTCCATACTGGAGCAGCAGTTATATCACAAGTTTAAAGTGTTCCTGTGTTACTCCTGTGTACCAAAACAAGGCGATATCTATGAAAGTGTCATTTTCCCTTTATCTAAAGCTAGAAATCAGTTGCCTGGGTCCAAAACTTTGATTTTGCCCACTTGATCAGGTTGACTATTTCTGGTATGAAATGTTGTAGCAGAAAATTGATTGTTTTTCGGCAGTTTCTCTGCTGAAAAAGTAAACAATCCAATGAGCAACACATTGGCATTAACTGTTTTTATATTTTAGATAAACTGTGGAGATAAGGCAAGAAAATATCATAAATGTTTCGTTTCTAGTGGATTAATGTCCAAACAGTCTCTGTTTTAATAATCATTGAAGCATTGTGTTGCAGAACATACCTATAATAATAGCTAGGCTTTGCTGATGTTCATCTCTAAAAATATGTAATATAGAAAATTATCCTTACAAGGTTTGTTGCAGTAGGAACTATCACTGGTGTTATCCAGTCCAGAATACATCAATGTAATTCCACACGTCCTTACTGTCATGTAACTTTCCATAAAAATCCAGTTAATTCCATGACCCTATCCACAGACATGCAGCACCAATTATAATTAGTCTCTGTGAAAATAAAAATGATATTCACAAAAACAAATACCACCTGCAACTGAAAGGGATTATTTTTTACTGACTTGTGGAGAAAGAAATGATGTAATTACAGATTAAGGGAGTGAATTTGTCAAACTGCTCCATTATGGCCGAGGTTTAGGTTCAGCCTTGAGCCAGCTCCTCTCTGCAAGTTTACTCAAGGTATTTGGGATATTAAACTTTTGTGAGACCTGTTTTCCATTTTTACTAGACCTAGAGTCTAAACTGAAAAGCTTAAGTACAGCATCTAGACTGTGTTTTTTAAACACTATTTTAAAAGTTACTGTCTATGTTTTAATAATAGTTGTTTCTGTGTTTGTGTGCAAACTCAGTCACGAAAAATACAGTAAAGCCAGGCTTCTCTGGCTCAGCCTTTTTTCAAAACGTAGCCTTAGGGAAGCAATTTCAAAGTCGACAACACCGGTATTTGGCGGTGTTCTGACAGAGCTTACACTGGTATGAAAATGTTCTACCGTGACAAGACTAATCCCCCATGCATACAAAAAGCAATGTGTCATCATTGTTCTTTTATGAATGATTGGGTAAAGTCCTTCTGTCAGCTTACATTCCAGCCAAAACAAATGAAAACAGCACAAATATGGTGAGTCCTAACTTCAATGCATTGTTAATATTAAATGGAGATACATTGATCATGTTACTTACTATGTGATGGTAACTGTTTTGAACATATTTCAAAGCTGTTAAGAAAAGGTCATATTGGAGATTTTTTTTGGTCTGGCACCAATCACCAATTTAACATCATTAGGACCAGTTCATCCAATATCAATCTGCCAAAAAAATAATAGGACTGGTTCCTATTATTCAAGAATTGTGTACGCAATTCTAATCCAATGCATGTCTTTTTGTCACATTTAGCAAATATCTCGTCTGATAGCTGTCCGATCTGTGTGTAGGCTGAAAAAAAAACAATCTGAAAATTGAAAACACAGTGGCCCACACTATGTAATGTTACATTGACTACTTTCTAGATAGCCAAGACATACTGTTGTTGTGATATTTGCTACAGTAGCAGGAGAGTTATGAGTACAGCTGTTTGGAGTCGTTTGTCCTCTCTGCATGTTCGCTTTGCAGCAGCAAGTGCAGCAACAGTATGCTAACCTACAACGTCACCAACCTTAGTTACTTGCTGTGTCATTGTTCACTCTATATAATGGTTTATCATTGGTCATGTTGTTGGACATCTGCAGAATTACTTTCTCCACCTTTAACATTTCTCCCATTCAAACTCATTTTAACACAAGAAACCATGTAAAAGCCTTCACTAAGGGTTACCGTACCCACTACTCAAACATACTAATATATTCCTCTATAATAGTACTTTTTTAAATGATTGATTACTTCTCATTACCAGTAGGGAAAGTAACAAAGTAGTTTTCAGAAAGAACTGTACTTAATTAAAATTATGAGGTATATCCGTTATGTTACTTCTACTCCACTACATTTTCAGAGAGAAATATTGTACTCTTTACTCCGCTACATTTATTTTGACAGAAAGTTTCTATTTTTTTTATAAAACATATAAACTTATAAAATAAAACACATTTCTAAAAATTAAACCAGGCTCCTTCCCAAAAGGCAAAGATTAAAACGGATTTGTGTGGCAGAACTTATTTTTTTCCTTCTTTCTTGCCCCATGAATCATCTCATGACCCCCTCACATTTATCTTGTGATCCTTAGGAGGGGCCCAACCCCTAGCCCCTAGCCCAAACCAGTGGACTAATCTGTACATAAAGTAGATAAACAAGCTCCTCCTCAAACAGCTAGAACAGTAGGTTAAAAAAGTAGAATGAACTATGTCAGAGGGAGACCAAATAATTATAAGGCAATGATATAGCTTTTATTTGCTGCCATCCGTCAGGCAGAATCAAGTCACATAGGGAGCAATATGCTCTGTTCTGCTTATCTGCACTATTATCATATCGGCCTGCCAGAAGAGCTGGCTAACCAGAAGACCAGCTGATTGGGTAGGGTAATGTAACTCAACTGACTTTTTGATACTTGCAACCCTAACCCTAACTCGTTCCTTCAGAATGAACGTTCCCTATTACTTAACACTGCTAAAAAGTAAATTCACCCAATTCAGTGCCTCATGTAACTATTTTCCACATTACTGTAGCTAGAGGCTTTCACTATACAGAAGTGGACGTGGTTTCATCCCAAGTGGGTTGGAAAAAAAAAATAGACGTCCTTTGAATGGCCAAAAAAATTGTTGCAGGTAGAAATCAGTTTGCTCCAAAATGTCACTGGGATATGTGGCATAATAGTGAGAGCACGCAGGACTTGTCGTTTGTGACCGAAAAAACAGCATTTGAGTCTAGCAATCACGATGACAGCTCAACATTGTGTTTATTGACCCAACTCTATTTCAATTTTACATTTTAAATTTGCTTTTTACATTTTTGTGTTGTTAAGTTTAATTATTGCCTGATTATTCCTATACTGACTTTTAATTTCACTTATGGTCAAAAATATTCTCCATACCTGAGTCCTTCTTCCACCATTGTTCATTACATCCAAGTATCTCCCTTATATCAGTAAAGTCTGATTTTCTTTAGAAAATGAACAGGAAATTCTCTCCAAGCACCATTTGCTCATAACACGCTAACAAAAAGGCCCCCAACGCTCAGTGAGAAATACCAGCCTATTTTGTAGCTGACAGGAGTTGGTGGACTGGATTCCCACATGGACACACTCCCACAGCGTTCCACAAGGCCACCTCAATTGTGTGTGCAGAAGGAGATCAAGCAGCCATGATGGGTTGAGCAATGAAATCATCGAAGTGACGATTCTATGGTTTGCCTATTTTATGACACTGTTTTGTTTGTTTGTTTTACAGTAATTTGTAATGGATATTGGTTGATATTGATTGGCTCCTTATTGATCGGACAATCTCTTCTTTAAAAGGTAACAAGGCAATGCATGCCATTGCTTTCTTAAACAAACATTGACTAACTTATCATCTGCAGTCAATTTAAATAATGGAAAGAAAACATGTATATGAATTAGATCAATCCCTAAGTCAACAATGTGTTATTTCCAGTGCAACATTATGAATGCATACCAGGAATATATGAAATGCCTGTTGTGGCCTGTTTCTCTCTAATTAGTCAAAATAAGTCAAATGTTACTTTACCCACCTGGCCTTCTTTCATAGTCTGATACTGTAACCTACAGCATGATGCAGAATGAAAATCTAAACCAGATGTACAATGTTCCTTGCAAATAAAGCACACCCTAATCCAACTGAACAAAA
Source organism: Lepomis gibbosus (assembly GCA_029875015.1). Classification (NCBI taxonomy): domain Eukaryota; kingdom Metazoa; phylum Chordata; class Actinopteri; order Centrarchiformes; family Centrarchidae; genus Lepomis; species Lepomis gibbosus. Next base: position 10,387 of record JAPMOB010212646.1, on the reverse strand, counting down.
AGGCCAACAGAGATAAACAATACCACAAGACCAGAAAATATAGTTAAATTAAATCTTCAAATACTATTTGCATATCAAGGATCTATATCACCATAATAGACAGAAGTAATATTTATGTCAATTTATCAACTAGTGTTCTCTTTGCGAATTGGGCCAGCTGTGTTTTAAAATGTCAATGCATTAACATTAACAATATATAATACATAACTGTACTAAATGTATCTAGGGTTACAGAATAAAGAGGTTAGGCATACAAAAAAAACATCTCTAGGACATACCTCTGTTCAGAATTCAGCACTTAGTTGAGATACTTAAAATAATCGCCCTATATTTGGACAGTACTGTATCTGCCTCTGCACAATAATGAAGTAAATCAATCTCTGTGCTGGGTTAAAGCAAAAAATGAAAAAATCTTGTGCTACTAACTTAGAGATTTTTCTTACTTTGAATTTTACCTTGCACTGCCAAAAAAAAAAATCACTGCTCTGCATGTTAAGTAGACTTGAAGAGAGATTCCATATAAAATACAAATTTGTTTAAGGCCCAGGAAAATGTTTCCACTCTGGAGGGATTAAAAATAGGAATCAGCTAAAATGGGAGGATTGAGGGGGTCACTTCAATCACTGCTTTCACTGCATGTTTGTATTATCCAAAGCAGAGAGGAAACGAGGAGCAAGGGTTGACCAAAACCTGTTTCACACTAAATGCTTTGCTTTCCCTGTTTCTTTAATCAAATGCACATTTTCCTGTCCTCTGTAATAAATGCCTTCCAAAATGGTGTATGACCAATGATTTCAAAAAGCAATAATGCAGAGAAATGGATAAACCTCCACCCCACCCCACCTCACACACACGGGATGCTCTGGAAAAAGAAAGTGTGTCGTCTAGTAAAATTCCATCAGCATACACTCAAAACCCCCATAAAAACCTTTTCAATCTATATGTTAATGCCACGAATTAAAATTTAATAACAAGAGATATTGAAAAGCAGAGTTGAATTATACAAAAATAAATCCTGAAAGATCAGGCCCCTAAAATTAGAAATTCAGGGCGGCATCCGGTCTGCTGCTAAACCCTTGTAGGCTGGCAGATTAAATTTTTGATGAAAATCAAAATTACACTGCACACTGACGCAGGCGCAGCAAACCTGGCACTATTGTGATTTATGGATTCATTAAACCCGCGGGAGTTTCACCCCTCCCCTTTTCACTCAAAGAAATGAGATTTGCTTTGCTGAAAATTTGTATTTTCAGAAAAGCTACTCAGGCTCTGCTCTACCTTCAGAAAATGGTCAAGGAAAAAAAGAAGCTTCTGTGTACATAACCACTGCACGTAAACAGGCCTAATTTTCATTGCTGCGGCAATTGAACGTCCTTATGCATTATTCATGAAACCAATAAGGTTCACTTTTAAAAAGGAAGACGCTGGAAAAATATGCACAGAATGCACAGAATTTTTTTTAATGCAGCAGCCCCATCCCCTCAAAAGCCATTCTCCAGGGACTAATTTAAGCGAAGCCATTTTCAGACATTTTCAACATGCTACTTAGACAATGGCAGAACATAAGATGTTTGCTAGGTTTAAAAAAGGATGTATGTTTGACACATCTAAGCACAAATCATGAATCTGTATTTGTGCGTTAACGGAAAAGAACTGACATGCCATCAAAGACAGAAACTGTTTACCCTTTAAATGGAAAACAAAACCTCTGTACTAAGTTAATGAAAATTAGAGCAGCAAGTATGTTTCAAACACTGTAACCCACAGGCTGTGATATGATCCCTCACCATCTTGGGTTTATCAGTGCCTGGAGGGACAAGTTTCACCTCACCATCCAAACTATTCCTTCTGAATATCCTCAGTGAAAAAAAGCTTTTGTTCATTAAAGTACAGACAGACCAGTATTCCTGTTACCTTACTTAAAATGAGAACACTCCTGAAATACAGTTCCCATTAACCATATCAAGGTTTAAGGTGTTTTTCATTTCAACACTGCAGCATTATTCCTGAGAGCTTTATAACTTATTACTTGATCCTTGAGGTATTCTGCATATAAACATTCCCATCACTCACAGGGTGATCCAATCCTATTAAACTCATGACACTGGTTGCCTCTCTTCGGTTTCGTCCTTTAACTGAAACTCCTGCATTTTGATTAGACTTTCCAAGCAAAGGTCAGAATTTACACCCAGATTTTGCATACCAACCATACAATTTCCACCACCTCTTTGAATTTATACAGATTTGAAGGTCAGCATTAAAATTACCCACAGCAAAATGGCCTCCACAGTTTCCCTTACATTAAAATAAAAGCAAGCCATGCAAGATGGGAAAGTGTTTGGCGTCTGCAGGATTAATATAAACAGTGGAGGCACTGGTTGTGATTGTTTTTCCTGCCCTCAAATTATGCTGACATGCTCTTTCTTCTTCCAGTGCTGTTCATTTTCACTCTGGATAGTTATTTTCCGCTTACACATTTCCAATCTCTAGAAATAAAAGTCCAAATTGTTCCATGTCTGTATATCTGTATACCCTGTCATAACACGCAAGTAAACGGCCATACATAAACAAGCAAAGAGAAACAGTAAAATTACAGTTAATGTGTATGCTCGACTAAAAAAAGCATGGATATAGCAGATTTTTCTTTTTTTATCTTCATCTCCCAGGCACTTAAAAAAGACTTCTCAAGTGACATGCAGTTTTTTAATAACTGCTTAAACCTTTAGCAAAATAATTAAAGTCCAGAATATTCATCATTAATAAAACCAAAAGGAGGAACACAATTAACTTGCACAGTGAAAGGTCACTTTGCATTAATTAGCATGAAAGGCACAAGATACTTTTCCATTTTCATTTGTGACAATAATTTCCGGATGGTGTCTATTCATTCCAAAAGCACCCGAACACGTGTACCCAGTGTCCCCATTAGCACAAAATAACATTCAATTTAAACAAAAACAAGTCTCAAAACTAGTCTCAATACAATTTTTTAATTTCACAAAATGACTGCCTACAGGTGGCGCCAATGTCACCCAGATTTAAAAACCTCTATCTTCCTAAATATACAATTCGACATGTATTTTGACATGAGGACACGTTGTTGTTTTTTTGCTTCTCTTGTCCATCTACAATGAATACCAAGCCGTCAAATACAACCAAAAGTGACGTTAATGTTGTGTGAGTTTCAGAGGAAGCAACTCCGGAGCCCTGCTCAAATTTGCTGGAAAATTCACAAAACATGGCTGCAGGAGGTTTTTGTGTTTCAGATTGTTCCTCCCCTCGTCGTCCTTCATGTTGCCACTATCGCCTGGTCCCCTTGCTGCTCTATCGGAATAAACACTGTGTTCCCACCTAGGCGATGTATGTGAGAACAAACTAGGTGCACACACGACTAGTCAGCAGTTACACGGAAACTTCATTACGAAAATTCAGTCCAAAAAAACATCAACAGATTAGGTCTATTTCAGATGGCTTCAAAGGCTGCACCTGGTTTAGTGGCAGTGCAAAAAGACTGCCAGGTCTCGTTTGTTAAGCAGAGAGGATTGAAACTTAACATCCGCTACTGAAATTTCTCAAATTTAGGATTTCTAAATCAGAAAAAAAGAAAACAGTGGTCTGACATACCTCCAAAAACGATGCAGCTCATGCGAAACAGGCTCCCGCTCCAGAAATCTTTCCGCTACGACCAGAGGTGACTGCACAACTGCTTCTCCCCCCCCCCCAAAAAAAATTGTGAATTAGTTATGAGAAATTCCAAATGTTTAAAAAAAAATTCATCACAGCGTTTTTTCCCCCGTCCGCGACACGCTACGTTACATTTTAGTAAAGAGTAATGGCGTAATGAATCATGAATTTGCCGAGGTTCTCTAAGTCCGTGCAGGCTCTCCGTTTCTGCCTTGCACAGACGGTTTGTGTTGCGGTTCCTCCTGTGGAAATTTCGTCCGCCATATACAAGGGCAGATTCCGAAATTGCAGCGCCGGCCTGTATATTAGCCTACATGAAAAAAAGAAAGAAAAAGGAAAAAAGTCTGGGAAGAACACAGAAAAAGGGTTGGCCGACTATGAAGTTACTCGGGGAAAAAGAGACTGGAAATTACGCAGAGGGAAAATTCTCATGTGAACTGAAGATATAATAATAGCAGACTCTTGCTGCAGTTCTACACTATACACTATACTATGTTTCATTCAGAACAGCTTCTGAAAAAGCTTATTTGGTTTATGGACAGTTTCAGTTTAAACTATTATAGCGTCTTGTTCAGATATGTCCAATTGTCACAGTTGCTGTGCAAATGTCTTCATTGTTCATTTTAATGGAAGCAAAAATAGCAACCCTGCATGAGCAGTTTGTTCCAAAAACTGTTCAAGACAAGTCTCTAATTCTTCTAATTCTTCTTAAAACTGTGAGCACAGTTAAACCACAATCGACATTCTTGCCAGGGTTTGCCAAAACATAAGTAACATCTAATTCCCTAGAACCACTGATGTTCTTGGTGTTTACTGCAGCACGTTTCCTCATGACTTATCAAGAGCAAGGTTTTGGTTGGCCAACAAATTTTGATTTCAAACCTCTACTCTGAGAATTAACAACCTTTTTTTCTTTTGAAATAGTTTAGTTTTCATTTATAGAAAAAAGTTTTTGTGCAATAATGTTTAAAGAACTGGCTTGGCTTGCCAAATAATAATACAATATAACTAACTATTTTAAAACATGTATTGTGCAGGTATAGGCTGTAAATGTGGGTTGAATTATTTAGACTTGACAATAATATGAATAAACATGCAGACAACAACAATTATAATAATAAAATAATATATTAGGTACTATAACATCTCAGATACAATATAGCAACAGATTCCATGAGCATAAATAAATAAACATAGACATTAAAGCCATTTTGTGCTTTCTCAAGTCTTTTATTTTCCACTGAATTAGTTTCATCATCCAGTGATCTAAAGGAAGTCTGCGCAAACCTCTCATAAGCGATGTTCAGTCATTTGAAGAATTAATAGATTAATGAGTCTAAATGAATGTTTTAATCAATCCTTCATTTATCGAGTTAATCAAGTAATTCATTTGTAATCAGTTAATTAGTGAGTTAGTAATTATGGTGTACTTATTAGAAAGTTAGTAAAGTCCACAATAAGTTAGAGCCACAAAAATTGACAATTAAATCTGCAAAATAGATATAGATATACATATGTGTAATACATTAATTCAGCATAACTTAATCTATCTATCATTTGGGAAAGATTTGCCATTCATGACCAAAAAAAAGACTTAAATATCAAGGTGAAAACAAATCCTCACAATGCAGATTGTATATACAATAACAGTAAATAATTGGTTGCATAAGTTGTGTTATGAAAAGATTTATTATGACACAACTAAATGTTTTTGCACCAGTTGTTTTTAGAAGTAACATAATAAATTCAGGGTGTAACAAGTCTTTTTAGGTTAAACACACCTGTATCTGGAAAGTCAATTTAAAGTCAGTTTCTTGGCAAAAACAGAACCATGAAGTTCTTGCTGATGCTTCTCTGCCTGGCGTGCATGTGAGGGTATAGGAGGGTCAAATGAATGCAGCAAATTTCCAAGAGGAAAGTTTGGTGCAGTAGCAACTTGGGACAAGATTTTTTTTCAAGCAAGATAACATTTCTACACACAAAGCCTGTCTGTGAGATTCTCAGTCATCCAGGTCACAGTTATCCAAGGAGAATTAAATGAAGGCAGTTGGACCTGACTGAATATACTTGAGGACATTTCACCTCTCATCCAAGGAGCTTCTTCAGTTCTGTTCTTCAGACTGGCAGGGAGTCCCAGGTATTTAACCTCTGTGGGGCTGTTATGAAGGTGACGGACATCGCTATTTTGTCAGTGCTCCACTTGAACAGTTGTTGTCATCGTTAGATATGAGTATTTGTTCCATCTCCTAAAGTGGTGTCTCAGACTGTTGAGAGATGGTTTCTAGTATCCCAGTAGTACACTTTTACATAAAATTAATATATATATTCAATATCCTTTCCTGTAGTTATCTGGGTGGTATAGTTTTCATCAGATATGTGAGTTGCTTTGTATGCTTATTCCATCCCAGATGAGCTTGAAAACTAATAGTAACTAGTAGTAGTAACTAGTAGAAACTGGTGCTGGTGTGATTTAGTGCAAACGTTAGGCCGAATGAACCCTTACTCCCCTCTTGCTGTAGTTATCGTTTCTGTCCAGCAGAGAGCACCAGCATACCAGTAAATAGTCACTAACTTTGCTCCTGTACAGTGGCCAGTGAGTGCCCTGCATCTGTACATACAGTCTATGATTAGAACCTACTCACTTTTTGCTCTCTGTCTCCCCCTGCTGCTTGGACTTTGCAAATTTGATGAATGCGAGTTTGTTGGTTTATAGCTGGGGCTGTTTAAGTAAACATTAGCATCACAGAGGTGCAGAAGGCAAATAGTTTCCTAATATCGCAACAAGGAGAGTCCAGCATTTTCAGGAAAAGCATAATCCCTTGTTGACCTCTTTATTGACTGGTCAACCTCATAGGTGTGTATCAAAGTGTCTAGACACTGAAGCAATTCAAATTCTTCATGGTTGTTGGAATAATGCTGGATGATATGGGCGACATGATCACATTTTTGGTTCCAGTCAGGACAGGGGTTGCTGCATTTTAAATTAGCTAAAACTGTTAAATGGCTCAAGGTTGGCCTGACCTCCTCTCAGCCTACTTTTTTAAGAAAAATTGGCAGTGGAAAAAAAGTGGCAGAAGAACCAACAGGTGAGTGGGGCTGACAACAAGGATGCTATTTTTTCTCAGTGACCTACTTGAGCTTGAGAGCCGGCAGACCTTTGCTGCATCTCAAGAGCTCTGCATTAAAAAAAATAGACACTTCCCCTACACTGATGTTACCACAATGTAGGTCTTCCAAAATATGCACAAAAATTAACCCAGAAAAGAGAACATGAACTTAGGAAATGTGCTTTTGTGCCACCGAAAGAATTGTTGTCTAAAGATGACCAAATTTGGCATTTTACTTTTGTATACTATATACTGCCACTGGTCCGTGAAAGGTATGTATGTGTGTGTGGCGTCAACATCATATTGCAATATATTCTCTTCATCTCAAGATGTCTAAAGCTTCATTTACACATAGCTCCGCATGGTTCTTAAAGCAACACTATGCAACTTTTGAAAGGAGAAATAACTCAGTCTTGCACTTACAAATTAAAAGTTGAATTCATAAGCAATGAAACACAACCTTATTTATTTCAATACACGCAATTTTGCTACTACTACATGCTCTGGTATTACCAGTAGCATAGTGCTGTTAAGCTAATGTTAGCTAATGTTAGCAAACATCAGACAGATATGAAAATTCATTGTGTCTTCCTGCAACTTGAGACTACAGCAGCCACTGTTCAGCAAAAATTATACAATCTCTCTTTAGGGACGTACAATGGACAAACCTGATCAGCAAACAGCGGTCCCTTACTGACTCCCATTCTGGCTATGGCAATAGTTTCCAACATAACTTCCATACTGGAAAAAACAGGGCAAGAGGCTACACCTTCAGGACTGTATTGTCTTGACTGTAAGTATTTTAAAGCCAAATGAATATAGACACATGTGCAAGTATAATCTCCCCTAAATACAATAAACATTCACTCAGTAAGGGAAGGTAAGACAATCAGTATATGTGCAATGTACGGGTAGACATAAACAGGTTCAAGGTGAGCTATGGTATTCTAAATTCAAAATCATTTAAAAATCAATTTACAAGTATACTGAATACAATTTATCATAAATTGTATTCAGTATACTTGTAATTTGATATTTACCATTGTTTGCAACAGGTCTTTTTCACTGCAGACATTTTATTATAGTAGGAACAGCACAGGTGTTATTAATAGCATTGATGATGGCTTCTTTCTATAATGTACCCCAGTAAGCCATGACAGCATGACAGTGAGCTAGCACCTCTGTTGCTTTCAGCTCCTGAAAGCAAAGCAGCTAAATGGAATTATTTGTCATGATCTGCAGTGCCTCCCTCTCAGCCCTTAATGTTTCTCCCTTGTGCTTTTTGTCTGTCATCTGTCTGTCTTCTCTGGGTGTGTTGTCTGGGTGTGGCGCGCCAATCTCTCCTCCTGGCTGACCAATCACAGACTAACTCACCCTACAATCATCCAGCAATCAATGCCTCATAGTATTTAAACCCCAACTCTTCACTCCATTCCTTGCCAGACTGTTTCTTCACATGATTGGCACTAACACTACGGCCAACTTCTGAATCACATCCTATGAAGTAGCTCTTGTTGCCTGTTTTTGCTTGTGCCTCAGGTTTTAGAGCCTAGAGAGAGAACTCAGTCTGTCTGCCTTGTTCAGCATTTAACCTGCATCTCCACCACCTGCCTTTCACACGTCACTTTCCTGCCCAACACATTCTCACAAAGACTGCCAGCCAGAAGTTGTTATTGTCTCGGTGTGGATGCTCAGAAATACCAGCCCGTAACAAGCTTTGTCATGCTGTGGCATGTCAAAATGGTTTCCAAAAAAAAGAAAAGTTCCTTCAAAATTGACTTGGCAAAAGAAGTATTATTGCCTTGAAATGGAAATACTGTTTACTTTGTTTGCAGTAATGTATACACAACCCATGAAAACACACAAGCCACATGAGGGTCTGGATGTACAGCAAGGACAGTGTTGAGCACATGCATTTACTTTTGCTTGGGTACGTTGACATCCATTCACAAATACAGCAGATGGCCTCTTTTAAGCTACAGCACTGTATGATGACAGTGTTGACAGTTATATAACACCAGCATGATCAGTAAACAGAATGAGCCAATCTCTGATCAACCACTGTCATCAGTTAAAACACTAAGTACCAAGTTCATATTTCTGGTACAGGAAAACAGTAGTTGTTGGCTGACCACAGACTAGTAAAAGCAGGTAAGCATCCTGGCTGTTGATCATTGTGTTGCCGCTGGTAATTGCAGGTTTTTTTCAAAAGCCAGTCAAAGGCCTTTTGTATCCACGCGCAGTGTGTTATTTAGGATCAGGGAACCTGTTAAATTCTAATGCTGACCAACCAAACCAAAAGTAGAATATTTTTGTTTTTCTAAAATGACTGATTTAAAAACCAAGCTGGGTTAGACCTTAGACTAACATGTTTAAAGGAACAGTTGTTTTGGAAAACATGTTTGCCACACAGAGCCAGATAATAGGGGATCACTATATATTTCACATAACCGTGTCAAGTATGTAGACATGCAGTTATGTTAAGCGAAGCTTTGCATGAAGACTGAATTGGAAAGTAGCTAGCTCTGTCAAACACAAAAGAAAACAATATACCTTCCAGTGTGTTACAGCTCCAAAGTAGAGCGGACCTAAAATTGCTATCCTGAATCTTGTTTATTTCAATCACCTGTATTGTTAATGATTGATAAAAATTGAATCTTTTTTTGATGGGATGGGAGGGCATGACCTTTTTTTGGCTTCTGAAAGGGGGCACGACAGAAGAAGTTTGAGAACCTCTGCTGTAGAGTAATGTTTTGCTTATATGTGAAAACAGTCAACTAATCATGATTGCTCTTGATTATGGGCTTGAATGTTTGGGTTTTATCTGATTGTGCTTAATTTCATCGTTATTATTATAATTATATTATTATGTTAATTATACCTTTTTTCTCATTGATGTAACACATAAATCCTACACCTGTAAAAAAAACAAAAAAAACAAATGTATTAATATGTAAGTGTAAGTGTTTTTTTAACCTGTTTGCTGTAACAAAAAAAGACCCCACAATACATGACTAGCACTGTGTCTATTTTGAGATGAATGATCTTGTTAATGTAGGTCTTCAACCTGCAGGTAATCAAAGGCTCCTGGCTGTTTTGTTCTTACATGATTTCAAACCATGACAAGAGTACATAGCAAAAAAGGCCATAATTGCTTTAACATCATCTCTACATTTACATTGTGAGCACCTTATTAGGGAAAGAGAAGTGAGTAATGTAATTATTGTTATGACAGGGTAGTATGAACTGACTGAACCTCCAATGCTTTCATATGCATGAGAAGTCAAGGAAGAGGCTAAGAATAAAACACACAATGATTGTACAGTAAAACTCTGCTGGCCACAATGACAAAATGTATCTGATTACAGCAGTGCCCTTTTCAAAGCTAATTATAGTTATCCACTTTCTGCACTTGGATGTTGTTTTTATGTTTGGCCACAGTAGAGTCAAGGCCACAACCTAAAATCATCATCAAGGAATGGAAAATATCAGAGGCTACATGCAATGTATTTATATTTTTCATTACACTTGGCTCTGCCCAAAGTGGAAATCACCAATGTGTGTGTGTGTGTGTGTGTGTGTGTGTGTGTGTGTGT
>JAPMOB010212645.1:39493-50403 GCA_029875015.1 Lepomis gibbosus | reverse complement strand
AGAGGGTCCTCTGCTCAGCAAGATGGGGGAATGAATGAACGAAAAAAGAAAAGGGGAAGGAGAGGAAAAGTGTTCTGCTGATAGACACTTCACACTAATCGAGTTACAGCATCAAAAGCAAAATACATTTTCAAAGCAAAGGTTTTGACATTTTGTGGAGAATTAGATGAGAAGATAGATACCACCGTCCTTTCTGTCCATTAAAAATATGTAGCTACAGCCAGCAGGTGGTTAGTTTAACTTAGCACAAAGAGTAGAAATGGGGAAACAGCTAGCCTGGCTCTGTATCAAGCTAACAAAATCTTCCTTTGGATTGGAATCTTAAATTAAGCCAAATTCAACATCCCCTAACGGTGTGCATCCACATTTTTTAAGCATCCTTGAGCAACACAGTGACTTCTGAGTTTACTATGAGAGCACAGTCCCTGCAAAAACAGGGAGAAACAGCTCTGTCCAAAGGTAACAATATCAACCAACAAGCACCAATCAATGCATCAAATTTCATTTCCAAAAAAACAGAAAATTGTTGTATTTACACTTTGGTTTTTGTACAAATTAAGCAAATATGATACATTTTGTTAATTAGTGAGCTTTAGAAGTGCTGGTAGGCAGAATTTTTAAACCTTTGTTTGGACAGAGCCAGGCTAGCTGTTTCCCTGATTCCGACCTTGCACAAAGCTAAGCCAACCGACTGCTGGCTGAAGCCTTATGTGAGTGGTATCAGTCTTTCATCTCATTAGTGAAGATGTGCCCAAGAAAGCGAATTAATGTAATTTTCCAAAATTTCTAACTATTTGTTTAAAGTTCATAGCTATTAAGTCTAAAGCAGAAATTCCCAACATTGCTGGATTCAGCTTGACCTGGACTTTTTTTTTTTTTACGTACTATTACACACACACATATGTCCACCCATAGAGTGAAGCAAGACTGAAACTCTTGTGGGTGACACACGAGATGCATTTCCAACTTGACATTAGATAATTCCCATCATCTCCCTCTATATTCTCTGTCTTCATCTATACTTCACTCAGATCCCATTTAATGGTTTTCTCTTGCACCCTCATTGTTTTACATCACTCTTGTGATGTCCACATTTCCAGGCCTTGGCTTTCAACCTCACTCAAGGCTAATTGCGACTAATGTTTTTTGTATTGAGTTGCAGCCTTGCAGTCTAGCAGTTAGACTCCTGGCAGCAGATGTTTAACTATGTGTGTGTGTGTGTGTGTGCGGATAATAGACATAGTATTCATGTCCACCCCCTGTAGCCGACTTTACCCAAATGCAACAGGCCTTTCATGGTTCCTCTCCCCTCCCCCACAAACCCACACCAAAATTCCCTTGTTTATAGCCTCAGCTACCCAGTGCTGTGAGCAAAAAATATCAAATTTCCTTACGATAAGAGCAATTGAAAGAGGAAGAAGACGAAGCACTATTAATTTGTTATACAGAGAGGAGAGAAGATGAGGTAGTGGGAGTGAATTAGTCAATGACGGCCTTCTTAGGTTGAAAGCAAAGAGAAACTTGCGGCATCTTTGCTCATTAGAGGAACAGGAAGCCATGGTGGGATGGGTTTAGTAAAGCAGGGAGTGGCAACACGGCAGAACAGGCAGTTTGTTCTGTGCTGCTGCTGGTTGGCTTGCTGGTTACCTTATTTGAAGAAAAAAACCCGAGCTAATGACGTCACATGAGGGTGTCACAGCTTCAATTCACTGGTAAACACTGAGACTACACAGGCACATATGCATGCTGAAAGACACATTCGTTTGTGTGTGCACAGTTGTCTCATTAAAATGGGAATTTGTTTCATAGTGTTGGGGGGTCAGGTGTTGAGAATTCAAGACAGTCAGAAAACACACATGCATGCTCTCACTCAGATCACATGTCCATGTAAAGCTAACCGCTGAGCTCTGAATTACACATACTTGCACCGTCATCAAAGATAGCATTTGGTTATGATTAGCTGTCATTTTAAGTTCTTTGACCTTTGAAGCACACACACATACCATAAGTGTGTGTATCTTTTAGTATCCCCTGCGCAGAGCCCAAAGTATCCGCTGTTGTACCGCCAGACTCCAGAGCAGCTTCTTTCCTCAAGCTGTGCGACTCCTAAATTCATCCTCAACAGTCCACCATGTAAATGAGTTTTATTTCTGTGACTTATTATTCATTTACCCATCTGCTGTATATCATTTTGTATATAACGCTGTTTTTTTGTGAGTAGCATAAAAGAAACTACAACTTCCTACAACTTACAGTCCTGTTATAAAACCTTGTGTTGTAAAATAAATGAATCTACCTTCTACCTTCTACCTTGTATATAAACACACGTGCTACAGTTACTGATTGACTTATCACATGGCAGTGGTGACGCCTGATTGCAGCAGGCAAAAGGCAAACAGCCACTTTTTTGTTGTTTACTCATATGATATAAATCAAGGTGTTAAAACACATAATGACATCAGAATGGATTGTAATTCCCTCTAAACACAGGCAGACACAAGAAAATATAAAAACCACTTTAGCTTAGCATGTACAATAACATATACAATATCTCTGACTGTATTTTAACATTTGGGCAGCTGACTTCAGGGACGCTTTTTATTTGTGGTTAGACTTATTGTCTAATGAACAAGCAATTATTGGAGTTGTTTAACATACACTTGTTTGCATGCACTACCAAGAATTAGAGAGGCGTTTGAGTTAGGGCTGTTCGTAAACAGATTTTTTTACCTTTGGTCACAGTCAGGTTAGCTGTTTTCCCCAGTTTCCAATCTTTGTGCTAGGCTAAGCTATGATAAAGGCAGGTTTACTGTATAGACTTTGGAGCGGCATCAATCTTGTCATCAAACTCTTGGCAAGAATGTGACAAACAGAATTTCCCAAAACTGTTCCTGTAAGGCGCTGCAGACAGAACAACGTAAATAAGATGAATGATTTCAATAAGGTAATAAACTATTACATAGTGGGAAAAGGTGTCATCATGTTGTTGAGAAAGTGGTACACAAACAGTGCTTTACCAACAAAACCTGTTTCTGCAGTGTGGCTTCCAAAATGTGAAGAGTCACACAGACACAGATGTGAAGCCTGTAGCCAAAATCAAGTGAGTTTTCCTACCAGAGCATCCTGGATTGCAACTGTGTTCAATCCACACCAGCACTACCAAACACTGACAATGTGTGATTTATGATATTCCGGGTTAAGCCCTCGGCCTCTTGTACGCCATACAACAAAAAGATGAGTGGTGGCAACAACAACAGCTATGCTGGCTGAAAACCTTTGTACCAACTGACTCTGGCCCCACATTGGCTTCCACTAGCGGCCTCTGGGTCAGGTTGCTGAACATACTGTTTGTACGAACACACAGACAAGGTGTTTTTACCAAAGGGCACAGGACTTTAACAGCTAAATTACAGTCATTTCAGGAGCTCCCTAACTCTCCCTGACTCCAAATGACAGGTTTAAACCCTGAACTTTCACTTGTTGCTCTCGTTAAAGTGTCACTTAGTTAGACAAGTGGTCTATTTAGACAACCACTACTCGTATAATAGACATTATACACAACACCTCAAGTGCCTGTGTATAAACTACTGTCTGGATGAAAAGTCCTCAGGAAAAAATTCATTAGGTGGCTCGATTGCACTAAGCAACTTGGCAGCTAGGTCCAGGTTTAGAAAGCCTGCATTTCACTGGCATCCAAGGTGTAAACACACACACACACACTGTTATGACACATGAGACGAGTCATCCCGGGACAGTATTCCAAGCACTTTGCTAGTAGAAATTCCCACTGAAGAGTGTTGACAACAGATCACTTAACCAGAGACCTCTCACTTACTATGTGTCAGTAAATGCATGCCCAAGTCCTGATTACCTGACAGACACTTGATTTAACACAGTGATACAAAAACCAATCAAAAGTTTCTTCACCTGAATCAAGGTAGGCTGGGCCGGAACAATGACTCACTCACAAACGTATAAACACACACACTGTGAACTTGAGAGGCACTCCCATCAAGCCAGATTACACATTTCCCAGCCAATCCCTGTTTAGCCATCATCAATATGGAGAAACAATCCTCTCATATTGTTTATGTTAGGATCTGTTAACAGCGTCACCATTTTTGTCTCCATTCCCTCAGCGCAGAAATATAACTTGATCACCAGTGAAACAGATACAAATGTATATATAATATAAACAGGCAAGTTTCAGGCTGACTTAGGTCAGATAAGGATCAGTAATGTTTGACATTTGACCTGTAACGACGAGATTTAAGGCCTGTAAATCAATAAGTGGGCTCAGTAGACCTTTGATCTCCTTAAACATCCTTTCAACCATCCACAAACACTCTAACAGCGTCTGTATGAGACTGTGCAGAGATGGTTTCACAGACTCACAGTCAGACCTCTGTCTCAACATGGGTGAACTGACAAGTCTAGCTCTAACTGTTCCTTTTATTAAATGTTTATCACCACCGAATAATTTAGGTTTAAACTGTGTTTGCAAAAATGGCCTGTAAGAACTGAAATGTGCTAATTAACAATTCAGAATCTGCAGGGTTAGAAAGAAGTTACACAAGCCGTCACCATCTTTCTGCATATTAGAAGACAGCTGTTTCACACTGCACAGTCACTGAGTTGTGGCTAATTTAAAGGGGTCATACGAACCATGTGAGGACGACAGTAATGTCCATTTAAAGCCAACTTAACAGCATGAATGAAGACAAGGAAGAGAACAGCTACATGGGAGTTGACGCAACTGAGAGAGAGGAAGAGGAAGTGGTAAAGGAGGAAGAGAAGAAGTTGCTGCATTTCTCAGTTACAGCTTTAAATGGCACTGAGGCCGCCCAGCCATTCTCCTAACGTACACACTCATGGAGCAGGAGCACAACATAAATGCAACTGTGTGCCAGATGTTACACATTAAGGAGAAGATAGATGAGAGGAGGATGGAGGACAGAGGAGAGAGAGAGAGAATCGAGGTAAAGAAGAAGAAAAGAAAAAAGGAAAGTTTCTTAAAAGTGGGGCTGCATATTTGTGATAAGACTATGGTCTGATGGGGTATAAACCTTAAAACATCAGTGAATCAGGATTGGAAATTTTACAAGCCTGCAGGCCCAGCCTTAAGATTTAAGTCTGAGATGGTGTCACATGGGCCTCATTAGTCAGGATGTGAATGAGGCAGAGGGTGAAAAACCCCAATATTTTAAAAGTCCACATAATGAGCTGGACCAGGAACTGGAAATAGAGCAGTGTGTGTGCATCTTTTTTAAGGTGAATAAGAGTGTGTAAAACAAAGAGGATTTTATTGAGTAAGCTGGATGCTGTGGAGTGTGGATGGTATATCTTATAGAAGATAGAGTCTGGGCACTTCCTGCTTCACAGTGGTCCAAAATCACATGCAATAGCTGTTTCCTACATGATCGAAAGGTGGCTGAAACAGCAACTGAAAATCTCCAAGCTAGTACTTTCACTCAGTGTGTATTTTGGTGCTTTTTTGGTAATTTTCCCAAGGTAGTTTACATTGTCTAAGGGGGATTATTTAACTCTGCAGGCAGCATGAATATCTGAGGATGCTAACAAATCCCATCTCCTGAAACGACACACCTTTGTCAAACTATTGTATCTCAGGCAGAACAGAGTAGACAGCAGCCAGTGATAGCACATTTAGGTGGAGCCATGTAGCCACAAAGCACAAATACTTGATCAATAAATGAACATCATCAGCAAGCGTTGGCAGCATGGGGTAAGGGTGGCCTACATAAGTGGTCATTCCCCAGCCTGCGGCAGGGCAGCTCCACCGCCCTGTGTGTGTTATGTATGTCATGTGTTTGACCTGATGATGCAGTGACTTTGAGTCCCACTGAGCTTACAGCTGGTTTTCAGAATGGACAGCAACATCAGCACGACCTCCACCCTCCATAATGTCTGAAATATATCACATAGTGTCCTGTTAATCTAAAGAGAAGAACTAGGAGCAAGGACAGCCTTCTGGAAAATAGTCTTGGGCCTTTGCGGCCTTCACAGGGAGGAGTCCAGGGTACTTTCAGTAATCATAAGTATGTGCCCAACGGCTCAGAGCATAGCGCAAGGAAGACATTTTCACACTTATTAAAGTTTATACATCATTTAGCCTGAATATAAAACAGTATATCAAAAGATTAGGCTTACTAGGCCTCACGACATCAATCCCTTCCCTTTTATTTTCTCCAATCCTTTGCTATTATCGCCTCCCTCTCTCTCCCTCTGTCTCTCTCAAATCGCGAGCGCCCAGTGCACCACAGCGTGCACGCGACGTGCCCCAGTGCATGACGCTGGACCAATCAGAGGGCGCCATTCCGAAAGTTTACCTTTTATGGATAGAGCCGGGCAACTGACGCAGTATAAAAAACACGCGCCCACAGCCATCAGATTCACTCTGAGCGCCGTCACGCAGCTTGTGCGGGATATCATTTGCCTGAAACCGGTTCCCTTAAAGCGAAAAGCCCCCCACCCAAAGGTAAGAAGATAGAAACTGTCATTTACATATTTCTAATTTTAGAACAATATTTATCAAGTAAACAATGAGTTGATTGTTTTTTTCAGTGCAGTTGTGGAGGAATTTGTCATTTTGAAAGCTAAAGATGGCAGAGACCACGCGGTTCTTTGTCCTGTCATAACGTTACATCAACCGTACTGCTAATGGAACTTATTTAAAAAATGTTATTCAGATAGAAACCATTATCTGTATATTGATTGTGTCTCTTAAAAGTAACGTTATGCAGTGGTGATGGCTGGAGACTGCAAAACTTGGGACGCACAGGTGCTTTTGGCTGTAACCGGCTTTTGCTTAACGTTGTCTTGGAAGTTGAACGTCTTACTTTGTCTGTCATTGTGTCTATGTGCACCGCTTTAAGGTTGTTCCAGCGTTGGCTTACATCTCTTTCCCAGCAGGGTAGTCTTTGAAAGAGGCTTTGAGTTGAGGTCGTCTAGATCCCGGCTTCTCCCTTTGTGCGCTCGATGCGGCGGGGTGTGACCTACTTTAGCATATTAGCCTAGCCGCATCATGCTAACACCGCCCTTCAGATTATCAGTTTTAATCAAGGTTTTGGGTTTTTTTTACATTGACACCTGCGTACAATTCCCTGTCCTTTTTTTTTTTTTAAGTTTAACTTTATCATCGGAATAATTCTAATATGTAGAGACAAGAATAGGCTACAAGGCCAGCAAAAAAATCAGTGAGTGAATAATTTAATAGAGCAGAAAAGTCTTTATATGAATTTTGTCTCTCTAGCTTGCACGAGGAAAAGAGGAAATAGCGAATGACAAGTCATCCACTCTTAAAAAGGCGTGGCTTTCAGGAAATGGAGCAGTCAGGAACTTGTGATCCATTCATGAGTCAACATGAATTCATTATGCAACTTGATTTCTCGTTCTAAAAAAAACAAGCAAACCGCGCAGCGTCTAAAAGCAGAAGGAAAAATGTTGCATTGTTGCTGTAGTCGTGTCAAACGGGCACTATGCAATGAATGACGCAGTGATACTGGGGCGAAGCTTTCAGGAGGATATTAAAACTAGTATGATTGAGCAACAATGGGAGGGGGCAGCGGAGGAAGTCTGTTTGAACCGGAGGGAGTGGTCGCGCGGCCTGATGTCGAATGTTCTTTTCTTGACGTACTCTGCCGCTCTGGCCGCGCGCCACGGCGCCGGTAGCCGCAAAGCTGCTCCAAACCGAAGCATGTCCTTATATGGTAACAACAGACTGCAGCGCCACTTCCTTTTGTCTGAGCTTGGTCGGAATGTGGGGCACGAGGTCCACCTAGCGGCTAATCTCGTGAACTGCAGCTAGTGGTTAAACAGGAAGTGAGCGCTCAAAGTGCCAAGCGGGTGGTGTTGGGAGGTGGATGTGAAACTTGAGTGTTTAAACGGTATTTTTTTTTCCTTTAACAGTTCAGCCATGGAAGATGAAATCGCCGCACTGGTTGTTGACAACGGATCCGGTATGTGCAAGGCCGGTTTCGCCGGAGACGACGCCCCTCGTGCTGTCTTCCCCTCCATCGTTGGTCGCCCCAGGCATCAGGTGAGTGAATGATCGCAGCACAATAAAGCCACACCGTTTTTGCATAAGAACTTGCTGATTATGTATTAATACATTTACTATCCTAATTACACTTCTAAGCAATTAAAATTAATTATTCCTGAATTTCTTTATCTGAAAATTGCTTTGCTAATGAGGTCTAACTGCTAAGCAACATTTACATGTACAACCTGATTAAATAAGTACTGTATTATAGGAAATATTACCTAGACACAAGTACATAGTCAAGATCTTTACCTTTAATTAGGAACTGCTACATATCCATCTTTCTTTTTTAACAAGTTTGTATTATGTCTTGTTCAGGGAGTGATGGTGGGTATGGGCCAGAAGGACAGCTATGTTGGTGATGAAGCCCAGAGCAAGAGGGGTATCCTGACCCTGAAGTACCCCATCGAGCACGGTATTGTGACCAACTGGGATGACATGGAGAAGATCTGGCATCACACCTTCTACAACGAGCTGAGAGTTGCCCCTGAGGAGCACCCTGTCCTGCTCACAGAGGCCCCCCTGAACCCCAAAGCCAACAGGGAGAAGATGACCCAGGTACACCCCCCCTTTCTGCACATGCAGAGTTGCACATATGTAGTTTAGCAACACACAATGTTAAAGTATTGACTGTTTGAAACTAGTTACTTTATTTCCTTCTTGGTTTCCTAGTTTCCTTCTCCATTCTCATTTGCCCCTTCCTCCCCTCTCCAGGACCTCTCTTCTATAAGATGAACTATCATCAACAGGTCTCTCTTGACTGTGTGCCTTATCTGCACTTGTGTCTGTTTAGCTGAGTCAGTAGATCAGCACCTAATAGACATCTGACATGCACAAGTGTGAGGGATGTTGACTTTCTGCACTTTTTTTCCTACTAACTTTAATCTTAGCCTCACTCTAATGCATGTAGTGAGTGCAGTGGCCACAAAAGCTAAATACTTCCTGCTTTGAGTGAATACTAAAAATGTTCTCTTCTCTTACAGATCATGTTTGAGACCTTCAACACCCCCGCCATGTACGTTGCCATCCAGGCTGTGCTGTCCCTGTATGCCTCTGGTCGTACCACTGGTATCGTCATGGACTCCGGTGATGGTGTGACCCACACAGTGCCCATCTATGAGGGCTACGCCCTGCCCCACGCCATCCTGCGTCTGGACTTGGCCGGCCGCGACCTCACAGACTACCTCATGAAGATCCTGACAGAGCGTGGCTACTCCTTCACCACCACAGCCGAGAGGGAAATCGTGCGTGACATCAAGGAGAAGCTGTGCTATGTCGCCCTGGACTTCGAGCAGGAGATGGGTACCGCTGCCTCCTCCTCTTCCCTGGAGAAGAGCTACGAGCTGCCTGACGGACAGGTCATCACCATCGGCAATGAGAGGTTCCGTTGCCCAGAGGCCCTCTTCCAGCCTTCCTTCCTCGGTATGTTTCCCACCTTAGGCCTAACATGCTATACATGCTCAAAACCTACTAAACCCTGAAGCTTATCCTGCACTACAACTTGCTGACTAGTATTTTGTATCTGAACCTAAGGTATGGAATCCTGCGGAATCCACGAGACTACCTACAACAGCATCATGAAGTGCGACGTCGACATCCGTAAGGACCTGTACGCCAACACCGTGCTGTCTGGAGGTACCACCATGTACCCCGGCATCGCTGACAGGATGCAGAAGGAGATCACAGCCCTGGCCCCATCCACCATGAAGATCAAGGTGAGCTTAGTTGCTACAGAGCAGCATTTGTTGCTTGCATGGTGTCTTTGAAGCTATGTTTGCGCAATGCTTTGGGATCCTAAAGTTTCTTTTGTCCCCTTGCAGATCATTGCCCCACCTGAGCGTAAATACTCTGTCTGGATCGGAGGCTCCATCCTGGCCTCTCTGTCCACCTTCCAGCAGATGTGGATCAGCAAGCAGGAGTACGATGAGTCCGGCCCCTCCATCGTCCACCGCAAATGCTTCTAAACAGACTGTTCCTCCTCCCCGACCAAACACCCGACAACTTCAGCTCTGTGCAAAACAACCACACCACACATTTCTCATACACACTCAGGCGCAGAGCCTAGATGACCAACTCATTGGCATGGCTTCAGTTATTTTTGGCGCTTGACTCAGGATTTTAAAAAAAAAAACTGGAACGATGAAGGAGACAGTAATGTTTTTGGCTAGGTTTAAAAAAGAAATGCACCCCAGGGTTCTGCAGTTGCATCTGGGGACTTAAAAATGTACATTTTGTTTTCTTTGAGTCATTCCAAATGTTTGTTAACTGCATTGTTCAGACACATGATTCCAAATGTTAACTGCATTGTTCAGACACGTATTTGCCTCTGTGAAGGCTGCCCAGTGGTTGGCGCATACTTAAACATGGTTGTAGTATCGCTTGTATGTAAATTATGTCTGGGTTTTTTGTACTTTCAGCCTTAAAAATATCTTGGTCCTGTTAATTTTTTTGTTTTTGTTATGCAAAACCCAATCGTGACCTCTTCTTCCCCCTGTTGGAGGTTTCATGCCCTGGGTGGTGGGGCAAGGGGTCTCGAAGTGATGGGGTAACATGGGGTGCCAGACCGGTGGGGCCAACCTGTACACTGACTAAACAATCCCAATAAAGTGCACATGTGTTCCGACATGATGTCTGACTCTTGTCATCCTTTTTTAGAAATATTTAAAGGTTAATGTGACTGCTACTGTTTAAAGCTGACAATCTTTATATACTTGTACAGCTCTTGTTACACTTATATGGCTTCGAAGCTAATGCAGAAGTAAATGACAAGCTTTTAGCTAGACCAGGGAAGATTTGCGCTAGCCTTAATGTCTCATTTACACATTAGAACTGCTTTTGCACCTCACTAACT